>BMAO01036493.1:0-134085 GCA_019973975.1 Trichonephila clavata | reverse complement strand
TCATCAGATAGTCTTCCCAAAAAGTTGGCCTCCCCTGCTGTAGATGATCCAGTAAATTTTACAAGAAATTCATTAATTTTTAAGGAATTGAGAAGAATTTATTATAATGTACTGAGTGGGATTTTTTAGTAATTTTAAATAATTTTCAATCTATTGCAATAACCTTTCTAAGGACAAATTGTTTATTAGTATCGCACTTCTCGAAGCTACACAAGTGCTATTGGCGAAATGCCCAAGGGAACGAGCTCACCCGAAAGGGGCTTAGAGCTACAAAACATTCCCCGGGAAACAACCATCCACGCGTTGAATCGTTATGGAACAAAATAATAGTTTATATTTTACACAGTCTAACGTGTCTATCCGCGAGCCTTCACTAATCATCTTGGGGTAAATCTGTTTCTTTTAAATGCTGCTCTACTAAAAAGGTACAAACATACTAAGCTGAAAATAATAATAAAGAACATAAGAGGATAAGAGAGGAAAAAAAATATACATTATTCCAGCATTCTTGCAAATGCATCAAAAAGCAATATAATTATAAAATACAATTGCATCTTCCAAAAAAAGGGGGAAAGCATGAAACATTTAAGGGAGAACCCGCTTGTGACCACATATAAGAGAACTGATCCAATCTCATTAAGGAATTTGATCCCGGATTGTTGAGGCAATTTTAATACACACATGATTTTAGTTCAGAGTGAATGGAAGAATTTCTAATGATAGATTGGAACCAGGTTTTTTTCAGATTTTGAGATGGAGAGACCAAATGGAAATCCTTTGTCAGAGGATATGCTAACACATAATGGTCGCGTCCCAACAGAACCGCAAAGACAATTGGGAGTAGCTTTAATTTGAAGCGATGCAATAAGAAACAATTGAGCCATGGTTTGTGAAGAATTGCGTGACGTAACTGGAATAGCGATTGATATCTAAACAAGGTTTGGGAAAGAAGGATTTGATTCTGTAAGGACTCGCCGGACCAAAACAAAACTATATAGGTGGCGCTGCCATCGGAATGGAGAGGGAAAAAAGAACCACAATGAGGAGAAGGCGATGTCGGCTACACCCTGTAGCTTCAGATATAAAAATGGCGTGTAAATATTTTAATGTCTGTTAGTAGCGTATTTTTATTTTGTTTTAATTGTGTGTGGCTTCTAAAAACTTAAATAAATCTTAGCCACTGAAGATAAATTAAGTACGTTTATTCCTGGTGTGACGAATTCTTCTTCGTTGATGAATCAATGTGTGAACCTACAGCGGATCTACAAGAGAATTAGTATTTCAGTGTTAGAGTTTGACCACTAACTCTCCCAGTCCTCAATTAATTTTGTCGTAGTCTCCCACTACCCCTTTGCATATTATCTATGTTGGGATATGTAGGATTCATAATTAATGACTACTCAAATAATAAATCACTTATTTATTATTTCTTTAAGATAGAAATTCACAATTAATAATCAACTTTAAGAACAATAAATTATCATGGAGTGTTATCAGAATTCAATTATGGACGACGGAATACTAACTGATATCACGAGGGGAATAACACGTACAATCAAACTACACATTTAAATCTAAACTACAAATATTACAGACCTGAAATCTTCTTCGGAAGGAACTTGGAAACTAGTAGAATTTATGAAGTGGCTATAATCTAGGATATCTTCAATAACTTCTGAACCGCCTTAATGAATCTTTTTCAATAATCTTCTTTCCTCTATCAAATTTCACTTCATTAAACTAAACGCTTAGAAACACCTTCTTAAGCAACCACGTAGTTTACTTTTCAATCCCAAACACGGAGTTCTACTCTATCAAAGCGCTTAGTCATCCTCTTCTCTTCATTTCATTTCTCCCTTTTATATCTCTTTCGAACTCGCTAAACCCGAAACTATCTTATTTGCATAAGTCACACTTCCAGCTCTCAGTGGGGATTGGTCAAAATAAATACAATTTAAAGTTTTTAAGAGAAGGTTAGTGAAACGCGTAAGCACCGTCACAATTTATTTTGGAGGATTTTGATGACATAAGAACGGGTGGCGTTAACACTTATCTCTACACCATTAGTAGTAGCGACTTTAGCAAAATGAGCTGCAATATCATTTATCTCATTATTATTATGAGCCTTAACCCAGAAAATATTTATAAAAGTTGCGGTACATAGGGGTAGTTTATTCTTTATTAAGTTAAGGTAGGCAGATTTATTGTTGGGATTTTTAAGGAAAAGAATGGATGGATAAACTCGAAGTTCCTTTTAAGTTCCTCGAAGTTCCTCAGTTGAACGACATCTGAGCTGTGGCGCCTTATTCTCCAAACTTCCAAGCCATACCAACGTGCAGGCTTGAAGCCTCGACAGATATTACACGCATCGGTGCCTGGTCATGGCAGATCTTGAGTGGCATCAGTATTCGAATCCATGATATGACAAAAACAACACTGGCCACTAGTTTGCGACAATGACCACTCGGTTCCCGTGGCCCAATTCTAGTTAAGCTGTGACGGATCTATACGGTGTATTAACTAACCTCCTCTATTTTCCTTAAATCAATTTATTTATTTCAACCAATCTTCACCGAGAGCCGGGCGTGATTTATGCAAATAAGATATATTATATGAGTTCGGATTTCGCGAGTTAAAAAAGTTGCTAGGAAGAGAGAAGACAAGTGAGTAAAAGATCGGGAGGTCAGCACGAAGTTGTTGTCAATTGTAGATAGCTGTTAAGTGTGGAGGTACTCGATGAGAAGCGGATTGTGAATACTTGGAAAATCCTTATTACAGAGCGTGGATTCTTCACCCATTCTCCCAGCCAGTAAAAAGGCGTAATCATCACGAAGGAACAGCCGATGTAAAATATAAGGTCAGTGATTTTATTTAAGATATTGCGAATATTCGTACGTGGCGTAGCTGTACTTGTGCGCGTTTAAGCTTTCCTAGATTCAGTTGACATTCTGAATATTCCGCTAGTAGTAATTCCCCGTGTCGTACTCCGCTCTTATGTGTTTTTCTTAATTGAATTGTGTGTGTATAACGTCTGTGCTGATTAGAATAAATAAATCTAATTGATTTACAATTATGTCTTTTGATAATTTAAGTCCGCCTACACATCCAGTAGTATTTTCAGATAGACAGGGGATGGTAGATGGTGGCTTTCAGTCATGACAAAGCAAATAAAGTAAGATTTTTTTTTTGAAAACAAATTATCAGTTCTTTATTTTTCTGAGATGAGCCATTTAAAAACAAAAAATCTATACTCTCTTGAGTTCCACTTTATTCGACTTGTACCTTGCAGCAAAAAAAAAAAAAAATAAAAAATGAATGCGTATTTGTTAAAAATGGTATGCGTGAATGAATGAGTGAGAATTATGTTAACATCGTACTAGAAAGTTGCACTAGAGCTATTGGCAACGGACCTCGTAATTTTGAGCCATGGTCACGTGAGCTGGAACCCTTCTCTCCTCACTTCCACACCACACCAACGGAAGGACGTTTGAGCCTCGACATATGTAACATGTACTGGCCTCCTTACACGGGGAGTCTTCAGTGGGACTCATAAATGGCATGATCAGCACGAAAAATGTTTTTAAATTGAATATAAATGAAAAAAGATCCCCCTCCCATTTTCTAATGAAGAATAAGTTTATTAAAAAGCTTTTAATATTTTAATTCGATATATTTTTTTGCGTGATACTGTTATTTATAAATATTTAAAGTTGGGTAAAAAACACGTAAATCATAAAAAAAATCAAATATAAATCTTCAATCCATTTGAGCATAAAAATCCAATTAAATTTGCTTTAAGTTTTTCCAAATTAGCCACTCTTAATTCTTAACATAATATATGAAAGAAATAGATTTTACATTACATGATCATAAATAGTCCTTTTATGTAAATTGCCCTCTATGTAAATATTTTTTTTCTGATGGAATTTAAATTAGCATGCTGCTCTATTGTGTTATTCGTAAGCTTTCAGAAAATTTCCAAGAACTGATTTCCTTTCTTAAGACAATTAACATTTTGAAAATATCAGAATTAAAAGCAGTTTTCATTCAAAAGTAAAAGACGAAATCATATATTCATTTGAAAGACCGATTCAATGGAATTGAAGGAAATTTTAACAACCGTTATAAAAGTTTCTTAGACCATTAATAGTTACTTTAATGGATTCTCGGTAAAGAGCATAAATATATGCATATAACAGGAAAATATAAGTCCTGTTATTGAAGTTAATTCATTAACGTTGCATTTGAAGCCAGTAATATAAGAAGATAATAGAGGGGGAATGAGAATTTCGCTTTCTCCCAGAATTACATGTCATACTTTTAATATTTTATTCTTTCTTTTATTGATTCGGTGCTTATATCTTTATTAGATTTTGTGATAAGTTTTATGGATATTTTTTTTAATGTGGTTATTTTCATTAACAAAATCTATTACTTCATTTGTTAAATTTACTAGGTTTCATTTTTTCGAAAATATTAAATTTTCATGATAAATTTAATTTTAGTAAAAATTTCCAACTTTCACTAAAAAAAAAGTTTCTTTTTTTTTCAGTTTCAGGAAGAAGGATATTCTTGAAATTTTACGGCAATGCTTTCTAAATGTATCATCTAACCCCTTAACCGGTTTGACCGTATGCTGTACGGGCAATGATATTTTCTTTCTTTCTTTGATCTGAGTGTAAAGTGAAATAGCTTAACACGAAACTGAAGGGACTGAAATATTTTTTCGTGTTAATTGTCCTCCATTTTGTTATTCATTTCAACACTGAAATGTGTGTCTAAGTAATTCCATATACTTTTCATAATGTTACTAATTTCGGATGACGTGGGAACAGGAGCGGCACCATTCATTTCATTTTCGTCTTCGGAATCTGCATCAATGATATTTTTTGAGTTTTGAACAAACTCCGAAACGTCTTTGTCTGCCATCATTGGGGCTGTACACACATTTTAATCATCTACTGAAACAAATTCTTCCGATGATACGATAGAACAGTCCAAACTGGTGTTTTCCGTATTTTGTTCATTCTCTAAAAAGAAATATTTTCGTGTTAAGTGATTTTTGTTTCGCCTTAATACACTGGCCTCCAAAAGTTAAGGAACAACCGGTTTTTATGCGCCTTATTTGCAAATGAATGAATGTAGAAACACCAAATTTGAATGACATGCGCACAAAACAGTTATATATTGACTGCAGATAGAAGTTTACATAACAAAAATTCAAAAATGATTTACAACAACAACAAAAAAGCAATCTCGCTGGAAAAGTCCATTCTTGGAAAAAATAATAATCACAGCTTTATGCTGTAAAATGTCATGGAAACATAACACAAAAATGGGTTTTAATAAGGGGTATGCCCACCATTAGCTTGAATGCATTGGCGGCATCGAAATTCCATGCTGTCAATTACGTTGTCGCTTACCGAAATGGGAAGCGAAGACCAGACAAGGAGTAAGCTTTGTTCCAGCTCTCCTAAAGACCTTGGGTGGCCGCGGTAACCAAGTGGTCTAGGCATCGGATCGTGGCTAGCTTGTCATGAGTTCGATCCCAGTACCACTGAAGACCCGCCGCGTAGGGGAGCGATGCACGTAAAATCTGTCGAGAGCTCAAACGTCCTCCCGTTGGTGTGGTGTGGTAGTTAGGAGAGGGGGTGCTAGCTCAGGTGTCGTCCGGGTCACTTGACCATGGTTCAAAATTACGCGGACCGTCCCCAAAAGCCCTCGTATAGCTGAACAGTGGGACGTTAATATTCACTCACTCACCCTAAAGACCTTGGAGGAGGACTTAAAGCAGCAGCCTGTCTACCAAGATAGTCCCAAAGATGCTCTATCGGTTTTAAGTCTGGAGATCGAGTTGGTCATTCCATTCGCTCCAAACCAAGAGCCTCAAGATGTTCCTCAACAATTACAGCTCGGTGAGGTCGTGCATTATCATCCATCAGACTGAAGTCATTTCCAATTGCACCAGCATACGGGCGGACATATGGATCAAGGATCTCATCCCGATATCTCTCACCAGTCAGAGTTCCTCCATGGAACACATGCAGGTCAGTGCGACCACCAAGTGAGATCCCTGCCCAAACCATTATTCCACCACCTCGGTAACTGTCTTTCGTGTTGGATTGATGATATCTGGTGCTTCGTTCCCTCCAGAAGAGCAGACGTCCTGAATCGCTCTCCAGTGTGAATCTGAACTCGTCTGTAAAGAGTACAGAAGCCCATCGCTGTCTGGTCCAGGAAACGTGTTCTTTTGCCTAAAATAAACGGGCCCTTCTCTGTCGTCTGTTGAGGGGTACACACATAACTGGTCGCCTTGCATAGAGACCTGAATTGTGAAGACGCCTTTGCAGCGTACTAGCGGATATTCTTCTCCCTGATGCTACAGAGTGGTCTGCAACAAGTTGCGGCACAGAAATCCTTCTTCTGCTTCGGGCCAAAAGAGCGATAAAACGGTGTCCTGCAGGTGTTGTAGCTCGTGGTCGGCCTGGAACATATCTTCTGGACACAGATGCTTCGGTTTGATATTGATTCCAGAGACGGTGGACCACACTACGAGACACATTAAGACGCCTACCAGCATCAGCCTGTTACAACCCCATTTCCATCCATCCGACCGCAGTCCACCTTAACGAATAGGGCAAACGGCTTCCCTCAGACATTGTGAGACCCCCACTGCCTATTGTCAGTAAATCTGCTAACAGAAGTTGTAAATCAACAAAAGTTGCACGCGTAATTACGAAAGCCTGATATATGCATATTTTTCTTTCACTCATATATATCTGTTCTTTCCTATTAAAAAAAACTGGTAGCTATTGGTTTAGCATAAATTTGTATAAAGTTCGTTTTTTTATCATTTATATAAACTATAAGTTTTATTGCTACTGTCATTTTTTTACGGTTAACTTCGAAGAACATGTTGTTCCTTAACTTTTGGAGACCAGTGCAAAAAAAATGCCTGGAAATACATAGTAGTTTGTCAGGACCGTTGTATTATTTCGTATTAACCAATATTTCATCAAAACTTTTTTGCGTTACACGTATTTTACTGAATATTTAGTTCTTATGGTGATCTTATTTAGTGTTAGTGTTTTGAAACTAAAGACTTGGGGCTTCGCGTCAGGCTGACCACCTGACCGGAACACTAACTGGACACAAAGGTGCAAGATCAGCTCCTGCACTTTTGTGTCCAAGGTCATGAAAACTAAGATTTGCATAGAAAGCCTTGGGGCCTATAATGGAATGTTGCGCTACTGAGAGAGTATGTTTTGAAAAGGAGATGCACCTTGACTATGGCACTGAAATGCTTTTCATCCGGCAATTTCTTTGCGGTGAAGACGGGAATTATTCTTTGATGAAGGCAGGAATTTAGACCCTTACAATTTGTGTTCTGCTCTATGCAATACTTTTGCAATCAGACTGGCAATTTTTGAAATTGCGGATAACTCAAACAACAAAAACACTTCTATAAGTAAAAAAAACGAATTAAATTCAGATACAGATTTAGAACTGTCTGCTGGTTATTTGGATTATTCTTCAGAGGAACAACACACTTCTTCACACACTCACAAAGCTCTCACCCATTTAAAAAGTACGAACACAAAAATGTTTCTAAAATATATGAAAAATTCTTCACAGCATGAAGATTGTCCTTATCAAAAAGCAAACATTAAAGAGTTTTTGTGTTCCACAATTGTAAAACAAAAAATGGTGGTAAAAATTTTAAAATTTAAAATTAAACCAAAAAGTCTTCCATTTTCTCATTCTATTAAGCTTGGTGTTCAGTTATACAGTAGAACGTCGTTTATCTGAATCAATTGGGACCGAACACTGTTCGGATAACCGAAAACTGAATGCGATCCATGCAGTATATGAAACCGGACAGAAACTGTTGACTTTCCCACTTTATAAAACTGTGCTAGAGTCGCTCCTCTTTCTCCCTTCGAGAGACGGTTCAGCATTTCAAGTTTTGTCTCAATATTCAAGGCGTTGCGCTTCCGTTTTTAATTCGAAGCCATAGCAGTCCACAACTCAACAAAAGAGCACGTATACACCCCCTCATTTGAAAACAAACTGACCTAATATTCCGCGCAGATGTTTACCAAATCAAACACAGCTGAAATTCCCCAAATATCCTTCACCTTTGGTTTTTCCGTCATTTTTGGCCTCACGCGAAACAACTGTTGAGCATTGCACTGTTAGAAAACGTATCCGGAAACTTGTTCGGATATTTGACGGTCCGGATAATAAACGTTCGGATAAACGACGTTCTACTGTATACAGTAAAAAAAAATGGGCATTTTTAAAAATATTTTGGGTAAAAAATTTGATCGTTAAAGGGGTTAATCTTGAGATATATTAATGCTTTTTCTATATTTAAGGTATCCGACTACGTTCGGAACCGGGATTTTTAAAAAAAGCGTATAAATAAAAAGTTTTTTTTTTCGTATTAATTGTCAATTGAATTAGAATATACACATAAAACTGTTTTAAAGACATTATTACAGTAAAAAAATCATTTAAATGCAATTTTTAAAAAATGACATGATTACAAGCATTTATCTTTTATGAGAAATGCCTCTAAAACAATAATATTTTACTTATAAAAATAGCTATGATTTCAGTCAGAGCTTGGACTAGGTTTTTTGAAATATTCGATTTAGAAGTGGATTTATTAGTATTTTAACATATCAGGGTAGAGAAATTTTACATATATATAACAAAAAACACTGGTTACTATTTAAATTAATAGTAACTTTGAATTTTCGAAAATCCTAGTTCAGCTCCTACGCAGAAATCCCAGCTATATATGTATAAGCAAAATATTATTGCTATTGAAGCATTTTTCTTAAAAAAGGAGGATGTTTTGAAAATATGTCATTTTTTTCTTCATTTTTTGTTAAAAAATTGCATTTAAATATTTTTTTTTTTTGCTTTACTAGCATTCTTCAAACAATTTTATATGTTTATTCTAATTCAGTTAAATATTTAAAAAATTATTAAATTATATGCTTTAAAATTATGCGCTAATCAAAAGCATGGTTCTGAAAGTTGTCAGATACCTTAAAAGATTTTTCAGCTATAAGCAAAAGCTTTTTATGTTTTAAAAGACAATTTTGTGCTGTTCTGTTCAAATGAATGTTTCTAATTAATTATAACTTTTGTAGATTTATTAAAATGTTCTCATAATACTTGGTTGAGATATAAATTCTTAAGGTATCCGACTACTTTCGAAAGCTTTTTTAAAAAAAAAATGGAGATTGGGGATTTTTTTGTGGTTTTTAGATTTGTTTAGTACATTTAAAGAAAAATATGCTAAAATTAAAAAGAGAAAAAGAAATTATTATTACTAAAATTGGAAAAAATGGGTAACATTTACAAAAAATAACCTAAACGAGGTCCATTCTGTACCAAAAGTTTATGAACAAATTTTCAATTCTGATGTGTTGCTCTGTTATTCATTTTTGAAATGACCTTTAGGATAAGAGATATTTTAATTTTTACAAAAACTAGAGCACTTTATCTCAGTTATTATATGAAATTGATTAAAAAAACATGGATTATAAAAACACAAGAGACTGTAAATTTTGTCATAAAACGGTGATTGATAAATCTGAAAATTAAAACACTTCTACTATTATACAGAACTTTCACAAAAAAATTTCAGAAAATTATTTTTAAAACTTTTTTAGCAATCGCTGTCCCCGTTTGAACACTTTCAAAAAAACACATTTCGAGTTAAACGTGTTTTAAAGTATGACATATCTTGCTTAAAGTAAGGCATCTTCTTTTACTAAAACACTTGTAGTTTTTGTTCTAGTGAACGGAAAATAATAAACTGGGTATTTTTACAGAGCTAATAAGATGGCCTATAAAATAAAATCATAAAAAGAATTTCAATCTTTGGCAAATTTTTTGGGTAGTCGGATACCTTAAACCACATTCAAGTCAGCAATATTTTCGCATGTTATATTAGGTTCATAGTTTTTGTCGTAGCTTATTTGTCCGTCATTTATACTACTGCGTTCAAATCCACAGTATGAAAATAATACATAAAAAATAGCCATCACCCCCTTTCAGTTAATTTTCTTCCATTCTTCTCACATGTTATAGTATTCGACCATTCTGACCAAGCATTTTGTTTTGACAGGACTTACTCTACCTCATTTACGTTCACCTACGCAAATGATGCATTATGCATGCGTCACAACATGGTGAAAGTATTTAAAGATATGACGACCCCCTGCATTGCGCAGATGTGCATCGCTTTTTAATGCTCACGGCATGACATTAACCCTTTTTTTCTTAAATTTTCGCATTCGTTTCAAACAAGCATTGAAAAAAGGTGTTGAATGCCTCTCGTCTCGAAATCATGTTAATAACTCTGTCTACTCTTGATATTGCGTCAGAAAGATGGAGTGGGGAAAGAGTATTGGGAAATTTAGACTGGTTTTCGATTTTTTAAGGTGCTGATTAAAATCAAATACTCTGGAATAGAAAAATATTTGATCTTAAATTTTGGAGTGAGGTTAACTCATTCAACAGTCATTTAATGGATAAGGGCTAAAGGCTAAAATTTCTATTTTATTTTTTATATTCATGATATTTATAAATGAACTAGCTGGTATACCCGTTCTTCTCACGGGTGAATTGAGAAATTAAACAATACAGATTGAAGGATAAAGAAGTTTTTAATGAGTTAATTTGATGTAAATTGCAAATTAAACAAACAAAAAAAAAAAAAAAAGCTTTTTGTATATCTCAGCTGAACAAAAACCCATATTTGCTAAATTTAAAGTCTGAAGGTCTAATAACTGATAAAAAAGGTTTTTCTTTTGTTATAACGCATCGTAATCCTCTTGTGGATTGATTTTTGAAAACACCTTCCTAAGCTAATCTCTGCTCACAAAAGTAAACACATTGTTACAAATTTTGTGTAATGAACACTTAAAATAGTGTAAATAATTTATATCTATTATGTAAATAATTTATATCTTTTATGTGTAATACGTTAACATTACTTTCTGTTGTATTTATTTTATGTTAAAATTGTAGTATTCGCAAGCAACGCTGTTACTTACATTATAATGGCGATTCAATGGAAACATAGCGAAATGATGGCGATAGAGCCAAGTTGGCATCATTTGGGGGGAGACCACGTTGGCAATTTGGCGATTGATTGAAAGGTTCAGAAGTTGCTTTGTTGTAGCACCACCTGGTGGGGAACTGTAACAAAGAGGATAACACAAAAACCTTCTCCCCCCAAAAAATGCATATACATAATATATAGTGATCGATTGAATGGTGTTGAAGTAAAGCGGTTTCATTTATACAAACATCCATTATATATGTATATATACACTCAAGAGCCAAAACATTATGACCACCTGTCAATAACGAGTTGGCCCACCTTTGGCACGCAACACAGCTTCAACCCGCCTTGTCATGCCACAAGTCTAATATTATCCCACATTCGAAGTCGATCAAATTACAATATATTCACAAACAATTTTCATATACTACTATTTCAAGTACTCTTCTTTCTTTTTCATATATATGTTACCGTTAAAGCGTGTGTATAATTCAGTTATTTCATAGAAAACTAGTTATTTCATGAAAAACTAGACAAATCAGTTAAAGTATATAACAGATGAAAAATTTCATTCTTTACCGAATTATTCTGTGAAATAACAAGGTATTCTATACGAAATAACTAAGGATAGACTGTTAAAGTGAAAAATAAACCATTTCAAAGATATTTTATAAATTAATTGGTCATAAGTAGCTAAATCTCTCGAAAAATACATTTTGTTCCTATTTCGGATGATTAATTGATAAATAATAAGGGAAAGCAGATGATATAATTTATTATTGCTCATACTGCTAACATTAGTAAAACAGAAAAGAGGGGAAAGAATATGTTGCAAAAATAGATTATATTTAAATATTATCAAAAAAAATACATGCTGTGAAGAAAAACTGTTTTTCATAAAAAACATTGTGTTAACTTTTTAAAACAAAAATGTAAGAGACTATTAATTTAAATTTTATGAGATACATTAATTTTACTTTTCATTATTTATTAGAACAAGGATTGCTGTGATGACGCTTTGAATTGCACTGCTTTTATTTTAGGAAAAAAAGCACACTTTTTACTACTACACATTTTTTTAAAAATCCTTGTTCAGTACCGCATTTTTGAGCTGTTACAACAGATCGAAGCGTTGTGTCAATATTTGGAACTTCTTCAATGGAAACTAATTCTCGCTGACATATACTGAACTGATATCTAGAGTACAATTCTTTTATTCGCCTATCTCGGGAATTCCTTCCTAAAGCAGCTAGAACCGGTTCAAAGAACTTTCGAGTGCCGTATTTAATACTTTAACGATTTAGTAATCGTTATTCTATAGAATACCTAGAAAAATCATTGTATTGAATAATTTTATATACTTTAACTGACTTGTCTATTTATTTCATGAAATACTTAGTTATTTTATGCACGGATTTCACACTTTAGCGGTAACATATATACTAATCTAAGAGCCCTCTTATACTAGTCAATTTGCGCCGCACATAACAGAAGGAGCAGATAGTCAGGAGCTAGTTTTGGATAGAAATCGCCTGGGTTCATTCACACGTGATCGACTGGCATTCCCTACTGTGCACACTTCCTTAAGTACTATGCCGTTCTCCTCTCCACTAGTTGACTCAATTAAAAGGATATTGTGGAAGCTGCGCTCTTCACACTTGTTGAAAATGGAGAAAACTTTTTATTTCATCTTCGGACTCAATTATTGTATCAAAGAGTCTGGCACTTATTTTTCAATCAACTTTGTGTCCGCGTGTGAAAGGATTTGTCGCCTCTTTTCATACTAGAGGAGTGGTGGCAGAAAACGAGTTGTAACAATTCCTGGCAGTGACAACTGCGGCCACACAGCTGAATCGACTTCTTTGTAGAAAGGATCACCTGCACTCTTAAATACATAACGCGGTCGGTCTTGTCTTGGACATCACTCCGGCAACCTTTGATACCAGAAGGACCCCCCCCCCCTATTCCGCCCACGTACCGGATGCAACCCGAGGATGAAGGAAGTCGTCTGCGATGTTCCCCAACCTTAGAGAGGGCAGAGAGAGAGAACGGTAGATGCTCTGAAAATTTCACTGAGCACGGACGCCAAAAACTCCTCCCTCACAAAACAACAGAATTAGACTCTAATAATCTAATTACTAACTTAATAACTTCAATGTATATTTGTAAATAATAGCTGTGACGTAATAAAACTTAACATTCAAATTAACCAATATCACGCTACATTTATTTGTCTCAAACGTTACAGAGTAGACTGGCATAAAGTTGATTCGTGTGAAACCGGCTCTATCCTCTGTGACGCAATAGCTCATTCACATGAAACATCCTCGTAATCACAGTAATGCTGCAATTCAATGAATCAAAGCAACGATATTTTAGCATATTAAGTTAGTCTCGATTGTTCCTTTAATTTCATTAAAGTGATTTCAGCAGCATCAGAAAAATTCGTCAAGCATTTCATTCGATTGCAAAAACATATTCTTCTTTGAACGAAAGCAGAAAAGTTTCGGTATTCTTCTGCTATCTTCAAACATGCGAAGAGTGATATTTTTATGTGCCTTTGTGTTGAAACAGGGTCATTAGTTACGTCTTGGACTGTAAACAGCATTATGTCACTCGCATATTTTTTTTCTATTATTAAACTGTGAAGGACACACACGCGTGAAATTCCGTGTGTAAATCAATTTACTGTTGCATGTTTAAGACTCTTCCTTTTTTAAATGCTTAGTTCTGTTTTTTTATTACACCTTTGATGCTCCGATGATTTTGTTGATTGCTTTAGACACTATCATTCGCTACCACACATATATAATCGGACCATTTTTTTAAAAATAATTCTGATGCAGAGAATCCCACCAAGGACGAAAAGTCACACACAATTTTCTCTCCATAAAGCACAAATTTCGACAGAAAGGAAATATTGCGGTTTTATCTAGTAGGAAGCAAGTTCAAAGTGGTTGGATCCGGAGTCATAAGCAAATGGATTTTTAGTTGCTGCCTCTCACGCATAGTGCATCATTTGAATATAAAAAGAAATTCAAAAATATATTTGTGGAAACGCAGTTACCTATATATAAGCAGCTTGAGTCTAGTCTAGCTGAAATTTAATATTTTCTTGATGGATTATTTTAGTGATTCATGGATTAAAACCAGGGGTGGTCAACCCGTGGCACGCGTACCACAGTGTGGCACGGGGGAGTTGTTACAGTGGCATGCAAAGAGTTGATGAAATTTTTTTTAAATTTTGAAAAGATTATTAAAGTAGCCATTTTTTTTACAATTTTATTGAAGGGGGGGGGGCCTCAAAATTTGGATCAAAATATGTCTGTGAATAAATTTTTTCTGCTATGAACACTATAAAATAAATTTCACTCAAAACTAGCAGATGTGCACCTATAATAACCTAATTTTGTGGACATCTGTTAGAGCTAATCCTAATATAAATGGCTTGGTAAAAAAGTAGGAACTCAAAAGCCACATTAAATAAGTACTGAGCGTTTTATAATTATTTTGAATTAAATGATTGGTTACTCATTTTTATTTTATACCTAACCCAATTTATTGAACTTTAAAAAGTTTATTAAAATAAAAATCTAAGTTTGTACTTTTGTCTTATTTATTATATTATTTTTAAATTTCAACTACATAGACTTGCATTAACAAGTGTGCTATTTGCGTAAAAATCCCATGATAAGCTTATAAGTAACATTTTTTCACTTTTCCACATTTGTTTGTTGGAAAATTTGGAAGTGGCACGCTTAATTATTTTTTTTATCAAATAGTGGCACTCTTCCCAGAAAGGTTAGTCACCCCTGGATTAAACGGATATTTTAAATGAGAATGTATTCAGTTGTAAAATTAATTGATTTACTGATTTATTAATCGAATTAATATTTGTTATATTTCAGGTCATAACATGATATTGTTGACAATCTTGGCAACTCTAAGAAGCAATCAAATGAAAAGAGGACATCTCGAGCTGGTAATTTATTATCTTAATCTCTTCAGGATTATTATATTGTGTAATTGCAGTTTCCAGTTTTGCCCATAAAACTAAAAATTCCAATTACCATTATTTTAACAAAAGATTTCTTGCTTTAGATAGTTTTACTATATTTCAGGGGTTCCAACCCAGGACATATTTTTGAAATTACTTAAAGGCTTGAACTATTTCTTCTTCTTCAATGGCTCGACAGCCCTGGGTGGCCCTGGTCTTCTCCCGAAGTTTTCTCCTAGCATCTCTACTTTTGGCAACTGTTTTCCAGTTTTTGACCTCTAAAATATTTAAGTCTTTTTGACACAGTCAATCCATCTTAACGGGTCTACCCGTGGTCTATTTCCCATGGGCTTCGCCAGACAGATTTTCTTGAAGCAACGACCTTCATTCATTCTAGCCAGATGACCCGCCCATTAAAGGCTAGAAATTTGACAAATTTTACAATATCAGGTTGTTTATAAATTTTGTGGAGTTCTAAGTTCAGATCTTCTTCCCCATGATTTATTCACTTGGACCCCACCAAGAATGCAGCGTAAGATCTTTCACTCGAAAATTCCCAAAGCTTCCTCATCACGAAAAGTCAATGTCCAAGTCTCTGATGCATAAGTCAGGACAGTGAGATATTTACTGCAAAATTAAACTTTTTGCCTTCAGTTGCATTTTTCGCTAGACATGACTTTTTCAGAAATGGTTTGTTTGTTCTAATTGCATCTTAAAATTCATAACAAGAAAGTTTTGAATTAATTTCAACATTCAATAAATGCTTAATAGATACTGAGAACCCTTTCTGTTGATCAAATGTTCCCCATATTTGAAAAAACTAATCTGGAGTATGATGTTATATACAAAGACATAACAAACTCGACAATTTTTAAATTGTTCTAACGTGAAATATCAGTCTTTTGAAACACCTACCTAAAAAAACTGCTTTCCACTTCTTATGATCTTGAACCGCAATCTACCTTTTGGCTTTTAATTACCTGGTTCAACAATGTACGTTCATCAAATAGGTCATCACTATTTATGGAATCGCTTAGATTTTCGTTGATAACTTGTGCATTTTCTTCTAAGTCAAACCAGGCAATTTCAGTTTGTAAATTTATCCAATGAAGCTTACTAATTTTGTTAGAACTGGATCTCCACATCTCTAAGTATTTTATATTAAAATTATAAAAATTTTCTGCAGCTGAAATTTTTTTTTTCTTCTGAAAATTATTATTTTTTTTAGAATGTATTGCAATTTTCTTTCCTGAAATCGATAAATTAATTTAGAATTTGTCTGCAATGTTTCTATTGTTGTGATACAATTAGTTTTTCAGTAAATGAGTGTTACATTTACATCGAGCTGCACGAGGACTATTGACCCACTTTCAGAACTACATTATTAAATATACACTTGCCTCTGAAAGTCTGCGTACAGGCAATGATCTTACGTGTTTATGCTATAATCACTATTAAAATCTCGCTTTAGAAAATCAACATTGCTGTCAGGGATTCTTAAAAATTTCCTTATTCAAACAGCAGCAACAAATTTCACCTTAACAAGAAAAAACAAGGATGACCTCCAAATAATCACCAACCATCCGCGCCAAAAGTCTGCGTACACTTACAAAATAGAACTTTTAAAGACCTTTAATTGTAAAATAATTGCACTAAATCATATTTTTAAGTAATTATAAGCTTATTTTACGATTTATTTAGGATTTGAGATTTGAAAACTTTTGTGGTTCCATGGCAGGCGACAGAATAGAGACCAATATATTATTGAAAGAAAAATCATCAGAAATCTTCAGAAAAGGGGGAAATTTTTAAAGAAATTGTTGAAACTGTTGATAGAAGACATTCATTGATTCAAAAAGTAAACTACTAATTAACTAAAATTTTAACCTCCACGCCAAGATACGGCCACCCGTCTACATTGTCACCTCGAGAATCTTGCTTTGTAATACGCTCTATAAAAATAAATCTAAAACTATAAGCTTCACAAATAGCTAAAAGTGTGGCTGAGATATTTTAAAAATATGTGACTTTAATCACAATTCTCGAAGGGAACTGAAAAAGGATGACTATCATGGTTGAGTTGCGCTCAGGAAATCATTCATCTCTTGAGTGAAAAGAGCTAAGAGCCTTTGCCAAAAAAACATCTAAATAGGACTCATAATTATTCAAAACATGTAATATATATTCAATCGAAAGTATTTTTTTGTAATTTGGCATCAAAAAGAACAAAAATATGTCTGCAGAAATTCCTGGACAGATCTTAAGAAAGAGAATCCTTTTTCGACTACCAAACATGGAGAATATTGTTTGTGGGTGCATTGGAAGTTTTTCGGCAAGTAATCTGGTATTTATTGAATCAACAAAGTACAAAATTGATTATTTTAACTTATTGAAGTAAAATATCAGGAAAAGTGCAAAGAAACTTGCGGTGAGTGATGATTTTTACTTTCAGCGGCACAAAGGTACCGAGCAAATGGTTCCCATTGTGAAGCCGTGGCTGTTGTGACACATCCCAAATCAATCCCGTAGACCATCCTAGTCCCCAAACCTAAGCACAATACATCATTTATGGGATTTACTCGAGTGAATAATCAGGGAAAATGTAATAACGCCCAAGGAAATGCTCAAATCTGTCATTGTAGAAAAATGGAACAAAATATCCACAGATGGGACAACTAAGCTAGTTAAATCATTTCTAAATATGATGAGAGAGTTATAGAAAGAACGGAATAGCTTAAAAAGTATTAACTTTTAGTTACAAACCATAATTATAAAGATTTTTTCCAGTATACGCAGACTTTTGACGCACACGAATTGTATCGTTCTGAAGTTATAAATATTTGAATTATTTTATGTAAAATTCAGGTGATTGTTGCTTATACTATTTGAATTAACGACGTTAGATGAATCAATAATAAATAGTATTGATTCAGAAAAACTTCATTTAATTAGCCATTTTTGCATGAATAAGAAAGATGATCGCCTGTACGTAGACTTTCGGAGGCAAGTGTATACAGCCTCAAGTGAATGTTTATAAATCCAATGTCGAATGCATAAATCTAAATTTAAAAAAATCCTTACCAGTCATAAAGTTTTCAAAATCCTGGACATTTTTATAACCCTAGACCCCACTAAAGGCCCAGGATTGTCCAGGCTAATTCCAAACGTGTGGTAAGCCTAGCTGTTGATAGCAAATGAAGCCAGATGTTTTGCTTCATGCATTTAAATCTTGAATCCATTGGCCTAATCAATGACGTCTTAAGACTTCTTGAGATCCTGGATCCCTGCGCAAATTAAGCCCCACCTGCTCTCCTTTTAAGTATACAGAATGGTATATGTTGTCAAATTAGTACAAACTATTATATAACCCGAAACAAATAAATTTGCGTGACTCTCAATCTTTAAGACCCAGGCACAAACCGTCTCGACCTATACCTAGACACAGACGGCGGTCATAAAATAATAATGCAGTCTTGCAGGGCCGGCACTAGCAGTTTTGCCGCCCTGGACAAAAAAGGAAAATGCCACCCCTTCCTCCAAAGCAAAAAATTATTATTAAAAAAGATAAATTGTTCATATAGATACACACCTATAAAACTTGAAAAATTCTTCGAACAAAAAGGCAGCATAATATATATATATTTATATATGTCTTAAAAAATACAAAATAATTCGAAATTAAGCACATAATTACCTGTTATTATTTAAAACGAGTAAAATGTACGAGAAGAAATAGTCCGTTTCAGCAGGCTAATTTCTTCTAAAATGAGTCTACTGATGGTGGGAATCACAAGCGTTTATTTCAATTTATAGTAACTACATTTGAGGTGGATCTCTATCTACCAAAAACTCTTATTACCCCTGTCCCCTTTTGGATAGCTGACACCGGAAATCGTTTGGGTGAAAGAAATGTCCGTTGTGACCTCACTCCTGAATGGGGAGAAAGCTACCAGTGAAAGATGGATAAACGTATCAAATTTCATGATTGAACATATACTACCGCCTCGAACCCTTCAAGTTTCAACATAAAAGAAAACTAGCATAAAACATACAATGTAGAAAATGAGGAAATAAGATGCGTTAAATGAAATATCAAATTTTACAATATTTCAGAAAATATATCAAATTTTTTGTAACATAAAAAAAATGTTTTCCAAATTCGATCTAAATGCCGCCTTTAAAGTTTGCCGCCCCGGGCAGGGTTCCGGATTGTCCGGCCCTTGAGCCGCCCCTGAGTCTAGTCACTGTTTTCATTTCGCATATAGTTTGAAATTTTTAATTTTTCAGAGAATGTTCTGATATTTAACGATGAAAATTTGTTTGAGAACGAGCCCCTAGACCCAGTTGGCCCATGCTTTAAAACGGCCTTGGGTCTAGTAATTTATTAACAATGCATTCCATAGGGAAATATATAAAAATCTATTTTTAAGGAAAGAAAAATATATTTTGCGACAGATCTTTTATCAGAAAAAAATATTGGACAAAATCAAAACTATAAAATGATAGTAGGCAAATATAAGAAAGACAAAGCCTGAATACATTCTGAAACTTACTTTTCCCACGCTCGTTAAGTAACACCTGACCTAACATACACACATGACCCCTAATTCTGAATTTAATTATTCAAACGTAATTTCTTGCGACAATACTATTTTTAGAAAGTGTTTGATTAAAGAAAAACTGCCAAGGAAAGTTCTGGGCCAAAATTTGTCCTTGGACTCAAATGAGTGGGTTTGTGTTTCTGATTAAAATTACAAAGAAAATAGGGTGAAAATCATTCTCTTTAGAGCTGAACAGTTTATTATATTGTCAACAATATCCCATTCACGTCCATTTTATCTCCATTCAAAGGAGTGCGAAAAGAAAACGCTTCCTTTTTCAAGCTACGAGCATATCTAACCGGATATTACGAACGAAACAGAAATACCCCAAATGGAAAAGGGGGAAATTATTCTTTTCAGAAATATTTCTTTGCTTCTTTTTCCCACGTTATATTCGTATTAATGTCATTTTTCTCACTGTTTATTCATTGATTTTTGGAAGTTTGGTGCAACAGATTCTTTTATGAATATGTAGTTGCAACACATGTCTTGGAAATGCAATTATTTTGTTCCAGGATGAATGTGATAATTGTGTTACTGATTTCAGAGATCGTTGTGGAATGATGGAAGATAAAAAGGAATAAAAATATCCGAAGTTGCAAGAGAATTTTTGTAAATGTTGGATTTGCTATCATTCTCAGAGTTCATCAGCACATGTTGATGTGCGAGTAACAATTGCTTGTTTCATAATCAAACATAGTGGTTTTAATTATTCGATTCCTTAAAAAAGTTATTTAATGTTTCGTAAAAGTAGCACGTTAACAGTAAAATGCTCCTTAAATTGATAGGGAGTATTTACTTATGGAAGAAAAACAAACCACATTGTATCCACAACCACCCCCCACATGTATCTGATATCTATGTGCTTATGGTTGGGATAGAGGAGGGCTTGCACACTAAAATATCAGTCTTCTATGTTAATCCTCTGGAGTAGGAAATTTTCTAACATGCCACTTTTTTGGTGCTAGGCGACTGATATTTGGGAGATCGTAATAACTATTGTTATAAACCATATCTGTTGGGAGGCATACCCCCCGTGCATTCCCCCTCCCTTCTACAGCTTTTCGGCCAATATCTCGGCACCCGAGCCTCAGAGTACATTCGGACCTGGCTCATTCGATCCCTCTCTGTCTGCTCTTCCAGTTATTTTATTTCATGCTCATAGGGCTATTTCTTCCACAGTTTTTAATTTCTCTTATAAAGAGTCAAAGTTAGGTGACATCATTTTCTCAAACCTCAACTCAAACAATCTAATTTTAGCTACATAAGCAAAGTTTTTTGCTCGATTTGTGACTATATTAAAAGCAGGGCTACATAAGAACACGTTCGTGAAAAATTGCTGTAGAACTGAGGAATTTGTGACTAATGATGTGGTGGAAGGTATCAGTTTTCTCCATTTTCAAAAATATGCTAGCCATAACTTAACCAAATAATATGGATTTTTTTTTATTTTCCCCAGAACTGATATGACCCCACTCCCCTCTTTTCACCCTGCTCCCACTTGACGGTGAGTTTCGGAAAACCCTCTATTAATTTAGATGATTAAACCCATGCCATATTTATGTTACCATTAAAGTGTGAAATCCGTTATTTCATAGAATATCTAGGTATTTCATGAAATAACTAGACAAGTCAGTTAAAGTATATAAAATTATTGAATTCTACGCGCGCTCGCGCGATTTAACTAGGTGTTATATATAATAACGATTACTTGATTGTTAAAAGTATAAAATACAGCTCTCCAAAGTTCTTTGAATCGCTTCTAGCTGCTTTAGAAATTATTTTTCCGATTAGGAACTAGAGATGGCCGAATAAAACAATTGTGTACTCTAGATATAAGTTCAGTATATGTCAGCGAGAATATATTTCCATTGAAGAAGTTCCAAATATTGACACAACGCTTCGATCTGTTTCAACAGTTCAAAGTTGCAGTATTGGACAAGGATTTAAAAAGTTCGTGTAAAAAATGTGTAATAGTAAAAAGTGGGCTTGTTTCAAAAATAATAAGCACTGCAATCCAAAGTGTCATCACAGCAATCCTTGCTCTAATAAATAATGAAAAGTAAAAATAAAGGTATCTCATAAAATTTAAATTAATATTCTCTTACATTTTTGTTTAAAAAATTGTTTTGAAGTTTTTATGAAGCAACAGATTTTCTTCCCAGCATGTATTTTTGTGTTGATAATATTTAAATATAACTATTTCTGCAACGTATTATTTTCTTTTCTGTTTAACTAATGTGAGAAATATGAGCAATCTTTCCCTTATTATTAATTATTCATCCGCAAAAGAGATAAAATGTATTTTTTGAGATTTTAGCTATTTATGATCAATTAATTTATAAAATATCTTTGAAATTGTTTATTTTTCACTCTCTTTAACGTTCTATCCTTAGTTATTTCATAGAATAACTAGGTAAAGTATGAAATTTTTCATCTGTTATATTCTTTAACTGACTTGTCTAGTTATTTCATGAAATACCTACTTTTATTCTATGAAATAACTGAATTATACACACTTTAACGGTAACATATATATAAAAAAATTCTTAGTATAACGGGTTAAATAATTTTAGGACACAAAAATAGACTTAAAACAGTTCAATTACCAACTAATGAGACGTAAGAATAAGTAAAAACGCAGATTAAGATCGCCATCGACTTTGTCAAACAATAGTTCTGTCACCTGGAACCAAATCTGAACTTAAATCCACGTGTTGTCTGATATCAAACACAAGTGAACCATCTATCACCCCACGTTTATGTGTTCCGCTTCATACTTAGCTAATCTTACGATTTGCAAGAGCTTCATATAAGTAATCCTCTTCGCCCAATCTCGTTATGCAGTCTGCATTTTGTTCTTTGTTCGCTTTGCAAATAGTCTTAAAGGACGTTGGAAAAAACACACAAATATACATCTGGAGCCAATTATGTTCGTTAAGAATCACAGACCGAAACGCGTGCTTCGAAAAGAAAAAAAGACTTATAATCATTTATCCGTTTAGAGCAATTTTCGGATTAAGATGATGAATATATTGAAATCGAATAATCGCTAGTTTATTTCTTTTTTCAAACACATATATAATGTTTTGTAACTTTCCTTGACCTTTGAATGGAAAATTTTTTAGACTGTTCTCAAACCTGAAGTCAATTTGAATGGGAACAATGAAGCGTATTATATATTCGTGGAAGATTAATTAGAATAATTGTGTTTTCTCGAGTTGTGTAAAGGAATCAAAATTGGGGCTCCTAAGTTCGAAATTATTTAAATTTGACTTTGACAGAAGTCTAAATTCGTGACGATCATGTGATAAAGGCAATTACGTGATTTCATCGGATTCAAAACTGACATTAAACTTGTACTTGTTATTCTATTAGTAAAATTTAGATAAAATTTCATATTTTATAACTGGGTAAAAATTTTCAAGTACTAAAAATTTTTTCAAAATTAAAATTTTTTATATCATTTATGTACTCTTAAATCAAGTGAATTATATTAACCTATGTGCGCTATTATTGTGAACAAATATGTACTTTTAAAAAGTACAAATTTGAAAACTTCTGCAAAAAGTTGGCATCAGCGAAGCCCATGAACAGATTGGCTGGAAGCACGACCGCATTTATCACATAACTATGACGTCACATGAATTTAGTCTATTGATTAGTTGAGCTGAAAAACAAATTGTGTTAAATGACGTAGTAAATACTCGCGTCCCCTTGTTTCAGAGACACTTCTGAAAAGATTCTTTTTAATAATTAATCTAGTTTATTTATTAGTTATTTTTTATGTTCTCTCTCTCTCTGCTCAAAGTTATGAATAGCATCTTTGAGTAATTTCAAATACAATGACCTCACTAAAGCGAGATAAAATCGTTAAACTAAATAGGATATCCATATTAAGTTCTGTGGTGTACTTTTTGCTAAAGAACCGTAATAAATCTCAGAAAACATACACAGTTTGCAAAGGAAATAATTCATTTTACTTGATTTAAGCATGATTTATTTTTTTTAAATGCCAAAAAATTCTGAAATTACAAAAAAGAAAAATAATAGCAGTGATTTCCTTTTAAACATTTCTTTTTTAAATCTTCTATAAGCCATTACTAGTGTAAGATTTTATATAACATTATTTATTTTATGATGAATAAACACCAAATATGGACATTTTTTTCTTTGTTTGTCATCTCATATTCTTCTCAAGTGATTTTATAAATAATATTTAAGTTTCCCATCCAAAGATTCATGTTACTTTTTTATTTTTATACTATAATCAGTATTTACCATAGACACTATTTTCTAATTTCACCATATTTAAGAAATTGTTTATATAGTTTTATTTCAAACGTAAGAGTTAATTCATGTTGTACGAATTGACGTTTTATAACAATTCCAGAATCAAATTGTTAATATTTCTAGAAATCTTTCAAAGAAAACCAGTCTTTTTTAGCCCCATTTAATAATACAAATAATTCAGTAAAATGTGGAATAAAAAATATTAGAAAAGAATAAATAATTAAAAAGAATTATATTCTAGAAAATTGGATTTAATATTGTTATGAAAAGCATATTGAAATTTTATTTTTGCTTTCACGAATATATAATGAACTTAATTTTTAAGAATACATTTATGTAACCAGAAAATTTTCTTTAAAATTTTTTATTAGATAAAATTAAATTAAGATTTTTTTAAGGTATTGATTGACATGCATTACGTAAATTTATATTTATCAGAAATTCAAAAACTTATTGAAAATAAAGGACGAAATTACTTAAAATTTTAAGATTATTGTAAAGCTGCCATATTTCCCAATCTTTCTTGATATTTTTAGAATCCAAATGATTTGGATGTTACAATGAACTAACTGCCTTTATTATGAATTTGAATTAATAAAGTTAATTATTCTCTTTAATTTCCAAAAAAAAATTTTTTTTTTAATGAAATGTGGAATCTATGGTAGAGTTAAGCATGTTACAATAGCTTTGTCTTCTGAGTCTGGAAGAATTTTTCCTTTGTAAAATGAACTTGGTATTAAATTTAATACTTGAATTAATTTAATATATGAAAACAAATTGATAATAAAATAAATAAATAAATAAATTTTTTAAAAAAAGCATATTTTTGGCAACATTCAGAACAAATCAAACGAACGAATTTTCACAGGAGAAAAAAAAGTAACACGAGGGGAAAATTTTCATAAATTAATTGTTTTCACACCTATAAGAGAACATTAAGCAATTCCTGATGCTCCTGTATTTTATGAAGTTACACTGATTTGGCGAAGAAGCAATATTTATTAATATTCTTGTTTGAAATTTGGAAGTCATATTTTCAAGACTAGGGGGAAATTTGCGTTCACCTTCAGCGGGGAGAAAGGGAAAAAACAAAAATCAAATGGGCGAAAAAGAGAGTAATGTAAGCAAATGCATTTTTTTTTTGTTCGTATTAGTGAGATTTACAATAAGAACAAGGGAGAGGGGAAATAATATTGTCAGGAATAAAATAATGTAATCTTTAAAAAATTAAATTCACGTAACAGGAGGCTGTTGTAGATTAAATCTAATAAAATCCCTACTCCAAAACACCCAAGATATTATGAAATTTCCTGGAAATGTTGCTTTAGTTCTGAGGTGGCCAACCCAAATGATCTAGACGAGCCACTTCGGAAAAATATCATATTTAGTTCAATCGGTGTATCTCCAGCAAAGACGCGAAGGTTATTCAAATTATCTTATACTACTAGGTTCAATTTAAACAGACGAAAGTTGTCTAAACAGACATTTCCTTTCAATCATTCAACTTTCGACCACCTGAAGAACTATTTACAAAATCTCGCTGTTTGATTGCATTAACATCCCCCCCCCTTCTTTCTTTGTTCACTTTTATGTAAAAGATAACTTGACCGTGATCAGCAGGTTATGAAATTTTAATGCTCTCCATCCCATCCAATGATAGTCTATAAGATATAAACCCTTCTTTCACTCAAGGTTTCGTACTTACGAACGTGCCGAGAGCGCACCTGCATTAAAATGAACGCAACACACAAGCAAAAAGAAATTAATTACTTCTTCCAAGAAACCTTGGTTCGTCGGCAGCTAAATCCTGACACCTGCAGTCAATTAACCCTGAAAATAAATTTGAGACTTCGTTATCTTTCTGAAGGCATGTTATTAAAATAATTTCTCTCTCTCTTTCTGAATAAAAAACTTAGTGGTTGAATTAAGTTTTATTGCTTTATGATTTTTCTCGCTGTTTCATCAGATGAAGCCCTTAAAGTTTTATTTTTTCTAGTGGCAACTTAGGTTTTTACTATCAGAAAACAAATTTTCTTCTTTTATTATTTTGTTAAATTGGAACTTCTCAGAATAATATGGCTTCTCTCGTCTGATTCTTTTTTTTTCTGTCATCGCATTGTGGTCAGTTGCGGTTGGAGTTAATTTATCCTGTTAATGTACAAATGGAAAAAGTTCTAAAAATTAAGAGTGGTGGATGATTAATAGAAAGATGGAATATAAATTCTCTTTGGAATTATGATTTATGAGTTCACAGATGGGGGGGGGCTTTATCTCTCGTATTTAATTAAATTAAAATGCTCACATGTTCGTGAACCAACACACGTCAAAAAAGTAGGAGCGGTTAAAAAAAATTTTTTTCGCTTAGAAATTACGACAAATGTACAGTAAGACATTTGAAAATTTGCCTTTCAAAAAAAAAAAAAAATCTTTTATCGCGAAGTTTCTTTCTTTCTTTCTTTTTTTTTTTTTTGAAGTAGTTCAATTCAGAGAATAATATTGTACAGCTTTCAGAATAATGTGAATTTCTTGGAAAACAATGTTTTGCATATCTATGTCCCCCTCCCCTTTTATTGGATATAATTTTGAAGATTTTACTGCCACCTTGATATTATAATTTCATACATATTTAGCAAAAAAATTAAGCAATTCCGAAAATTTTGTCGTCTTTTTGAACAACTGTGTTTAAAATTCACAATAAAAGATTTTTTCATATTTTTATGAGAAAATGAAAGAAAAAAAGTGTGTGTGTACTTATGTACGCATGTAAGAAGTTATACTTCTTTGGTATCAATTAATGACATTTTGTGCAGCCCATTCCATTATTAGAAAAATATATCCTGAAACAATATTTTTATTTAATCAACTTGTTATAGGTACTTTATAGATTGTAAAAAGTATTGTATTTGTTTTAAAATAAAAATCTTTCTAAAAATCTTGAGCAGGGCAAGCTGTGCCAAGGACGAAAGGTGGTCATGAGCAGAGTTGAACGATGCCAACCTTAAGTCAATCAGACCAGCCAAACCCGAGATAATCACGATTTAAATAAATTTAAACACCCCCGCACATGGACAGTTGGAACAATAACATGGGGGTTTTCGGCAGACTGTATCTGGAGATGTGGTGAACCGAATGTAGCACCTGAGACCTCATATTGAATGTCTCAGCGAGAGGAATCGTTCTCGAGAAAATTAAGAAATCCGCCTGAAGAGCCCCTGAGTTATGGTCATTTTAAAATAATTTAAAAATTTAAAACAATTGAATAAAATAGAAGCAGGACACCCACCAACTCGAAACTCGGCCTGGTTGTGGGGAAACACAAGAGGAATCCATTCGAATCGGTCCGGATTCTGTAGTTGCAAATGGGGCAGCGCTAGCTTTGGAAAGGAAAACGAAACTAACTCTCCCTGGGGGTGGAAGCAACTGTTGCGTTAATGATCATGTACATCCCAACGATACACAGAGTAGTAGGTGATCCCAAAGTTTCATCCTTCTGTCTCTGTAATATCGTAACGTCATCAAAAGATCGATCCCCATAGGAATAACTTGGGGATTCTAATTTTAGTGATAATGCCCACCTAGGCCCACTATCTACATACGAATTATAACAGATGAAGGAGCTCAACGAGGAGAATCTATGATCCGAGTTTCATTAACGAAGCTCAAAAATCCTCAAAGATATGCGGGATTTAAAAAAAATTTAAACTTTAAAATAATTTTAAAATGTTAAGTATGAGTG
The DNA here is from genome assembly GCA_019973975.1 of Trichonephila clavata. Taxonomy (NCBI): domain Eukaryota; kingdom Metazoa; phylum Arthropoda; class Arachnida; order Araneae; family Nephilidae; genus Trichonephila; species Trichonephila clavata. The sequence goes on along the minus strand of BMAO01036493.1, from coordinate 106,369 downwards.
AAGGAATGGGGCAATTGTTCTGAAAAAAAATATATGTAGATGCTCATAGGGAGAACAATCGAATCCATCCGGTGCGGTCGACCAAGGTAGCATAGGATTCGAGTTATTACTGGGGAAGCCCTGCAGGGGGGGGGGAGCACCGGAGGGGGCAAATTCCACGTAAAGCTCACGCTAATACGAAAATATGGCGGACTTCCAAAAATCAAGTCCCAAGCTCAACTCCTTAGGGAGGGGGGTGAAATTTTTCCATTCCCCATAGGATTAGCATGGAAGCATGATATTTTAGTGCATAAGCCCTCCCCATGCCTACACATTGGGAATAAAGTAGATGATTGGATGGGTCTTGACGAGTGGAACAGTTGGTTCAAATCTCAAGTCCGAGACTCAAATTGGATCCAAGATATTGTGAATTTAAATAAATTTAAAAAGTTTAAGACAATTAAAAACTGTGGGAGGAATAGCCCTATGAGCATGAAATTATATTAACTGGAAGAGCAGAAAAAGAGGGATCGAATGAGCCAGGTCCGAATGGACTGCGAGGCTCGGGTGCCGAGATATTGGCCAAAAAGCTGTAGAGGGAGGTGAATGCCCCGGATATGGGCCTCCCAACAGATATGGTTTATAACATGAGAAATTACGACCCCCCAAACATCAGTCCCCTAGCACTAAAAAAGGAGCATGTTAGAAAATTTCCTACCCCGTAGGAATAACATGGAGGACTGACATTTTAGTGTGCAAGCCCTCCCCTATCCCAACCACAAGCACATAGATACCAAATACATGTACGGGGGGGGGGTTATACCACGGTTACCAAAGGTTATACCACGCAGGTGACCGCTTCTAAAGAGTGCCAAGGGTGCCTGAAGAGCTCTGGATCTCCTTCACTGTAAAGATAGGCTCTTAAGACTCTTAGCTGCGTACCAGTAGTGAGCAGGAGGGTTTCGCTACATCAGATCAGATTCATTTTAGCTTTATGGAGGGAATGAATTTCAGAATGGCTCCTCAGACAGAGGAACTGGGGTTAGGGAGATCACAACCCCTACCAGCCAGTTCATCTCAGCGGCCTCGTTCCCAGGCACACATACATGCGACGGTATCCACTGGAGACACACGTTTTCTCTAACCTAACCTAGCCTAGCCAATTTGGAAATAATATCTAGACTAGTACTGTCCATGATCTTTGGCCAATTCTTCAAATATTTGGATGGAGATCCTGCTGTCTGTCAGGATCCAGATACTGTCCTAATTAGAGGTGAGAGCATGATCGAGACCATCACTGATCGCAATGAGTTCCGATCTAAAAACGGAACAGTGGCCAGAATTCCTGATGCTGATTTTAACATCCCTCCCGGGAGCGTTATTAAATATACCACCCCCTGCTCTACCCATATCCGAACGGCTACGCGGCGTTTATGTCTCGAACTCATGACATGCCGGCCATAAGTACGTGACGATGACCACTAGGCTACCACTATCACTCGCCATCTTTCAAACAAAGTGGAATGAATATGAGATTAAACGGCTAATTCTGAACATAAATAGCAAAAAGTTGTTGAAGAAATAAAATTACAGCTTAGTAAGTAGCATGAGAATCCGGTGTAAGAGCTGCATTGTTATCTATACATCATATCCCACATTAAACTTTTTCTCTCTCCTTAAGTGTCATTCCACTACATCATTTTTAGGCAATCATGCTTTCATGAGCAAAAATCATTATCATGAGCGAGGACTACTAATTTCTTATCACCATCTTTTTAATATCACTTTTAAGCATTTGGATACCAAATTTCACTTGCACGGGTTCAGTAGCTTTTTTTTTAAAAAATCCGCGAAAATTTGTTCCTTAATATTTGTACATCAGGTGTACAAACTTATTTGTATTAAATTCAGTTACTCTTTGTTATACAGTGAAATACGTTTAAAATAAAAAGCTTAAGACGAAACATCGAAACTGTGATTAATAAATCTGAAGATTAAAGCACTTCTAACATTATACAGAACATATCAAAAAATTTCTGTTTATTTTCAAAAAATTTTGAGCAATCGCTGTCCCCGTTTGAGCTTTTTTTTTAAAAAAACACACATTTCGTGTAAAACGCATTTTAAAGTATATCTTGCTTAAAGTAATCTGCTTTTACTAAAACACTTGTAGTTTTTGTTCTAGCGAACGGAAAATAATAAACTGGGTATTTTTATAAAGCTAATAGTTGGCATGAAATCATAAGAAAATTTGTCAATTTTTGGAAAAAATTTACAATTTTAGGGTAGTTGGATACCTTAACGCGAAACGAAAATCGCTTAACACAAAAACATTTCCCTTCAGGAAATGAGCAAAATACGGAAAACAACAGCAGGGTTGGACTGTCCTACTGTATCATCGGAAAAATTCGTTTCAGTAGATGACGATAATATGTGTACAGCCCAAATTATGGCAGATAAAGACCTTTTTAGAGTTTGCTCAAAGCTCAATTGATGCAGATTCCGACGATGAATATTAAATGCAGCTCCTGTTCCCGCGTCATCCGAAATAAAGAATGCCATGGAAAGTATGCGCAGTTATTTAGCCGCATATTCCAATAGTGAAATGAATAACAAAATGGACGACATCGAACAATTTGATGTTGAAAAAGGCAATGCTAAGAAATATATCAGATTTTTTTTCTAAAAACTCAATAAATGGGTTGTTTTTTTTCTTCAAAAAACTTGAAAATTTTGCATTAAATTTCATTAAGTTCTAGTGAATGTTTTTGTTTCATTGATTTTTATTAAACATGTGCATTTTTACACATCTATGTAAATAAAATGTACTCTAATAAACTTACTTTTTTTGCTGAATTTTTTTTTCTTGCATTATCGCTCTTTTCTTTTAACGCGAAAAAATATCCCACTCCTCTCAATTTCGTGTTAAACAATTTTCACTGTACTTTATAGATTTAAACAGAATTTGGTTTCCTTTTAAAACTCTCGAATCTTAAATTTAATAAAAACGTTAAAAGAAATACATTTGAGTGTAGCATATAAATATGAAAAGTTCCAAATCCAATATTTTTAAGAAACCAAATTTTTAAAGTACCTTCCTTATATTTTAAACTAATCATATTAGTCAACCTTTTCTTTTGATGTAACAAAAAAAAATTATATTGTAAATAAGTTTTAATCATCTCTCTCATGCACATATATTATAAACACTATCTTTTTTTTTTTTTTTTTTTAAATGAAAATTTAACGACCTCTGATCTAATTATAAAAACAGGCTAAGAGATAAAAGGTTTCTGTCCTTTCTAGTTATTTACAAACTTTTAAATGACTCAGTGGGAAGCTTCTATTCCTGCTAACCTTCAACCGAAAGTCTGAACTGATTTAGAAATCCCGGAAGTCGAATTTTAGACTCCTTCCTATTGTCCGACTGATTTTTTTCCCCTTAAAAAATGTGACCTCGAGACCGAGATAAAAATGTATCTCGTTTTTATCTTCAATGAATTTCAATGGGGTGGAGCCACGGCGGGGTTTTTATAGTAAAGCTATTTGAATAATAACGGCATGTGCAATTCAGTATACATTTTGATACAAAGATGTTTTTAGTTTCCAAACATAACTCAAATCATAATATTTTTCCGAATTTTGCATATCGAAAGCTTAAAATAGTGTAAATAATACATATATGAATGAGTTATACGTTAATATCATTATTTTTTGTATTAATTTTATGCAAAAATTGTAATACTCACAAGCAACACCGTTCCTTACATTATAATGGCGATTCAAAGAAAACTTGGCGATATAGAGCTAAGTTGGCGTCATTTTTGGCGAGTTCGCGACCATGTGGAATTTTCTGGAAATTATTGGAGAAAACTAATATCAAGATCTATGATGAAAGCGAATCTTTCTCGAGGGATCCATGAGGCCTATAGAGTCTCTCGCCGAAACTGAGTTAGTCTTGTTTTGACCGTTGAAAAGTATGTTTAAACTAGCGATTATATGGTATTGATTTGAAAGTAAAATCAACCTGCGATTAGTGATTGCTTCGGCTGTTGAATAAGGCGAGCGTGTGTTTGCGAATAATCTTTTAACATACTTGTATTTTAGACACTGATAGTTGTGTCTACGTGCCGTGGAAGGCCTTCTGAGATTTATTAAGCGAATTTGAGTACTGTATCCTGTATTTCAAGAATTTCTTTTATACAATAAATATTCATCGCTCCTGAAGAACTGTCTTGATTTTTGTGACTGATTGCATAAAATCCTCGATCCCGATGTACGTTTCAATATAAAGGTACTAGCAGGAGTCAAATCAGTCTAGCAAATTTAATGAGGTCAAAATTTAATTACAGCTTTAAATAATTTTAAATTGCAAATTAAACACCAAGGAAAGAACGATTTAGTGAATAAAACAGTGAGAAGTAAAATTAATAAATATAGTTAAATTACCCGGTAATTTTCCCAGGTTCTCTGTCAAAAATTAAAAAATATTATCCAAAACAAATATCTAAATGTTGTCTTTTCTGGGGAACGATCGTCTCAAAATCTGTCCTTAGCGTATCCCTACTCAAAGAAATAAATATGTTTGCGGAACTTGAAGTCTGTAGATCTAATAGGTTCAAAAGCGGGAATTTTCGTCAATAGCCCCCTGCTCCTTTGTGAGTCGATTTCCGCAAAACCCAGGAGATCCATGAGATAATCAAACCAGCCAAATTTCAAATCTGTACGTCTAATATTTCTAAAACGGGAACAGATGTCCATAAAGCTTCTCTACAACCCCCATTTAAAGGACGATTTTTTTACAACCCCCCCCCCCCCCCCGTTATTAAGGTTGTATTATAAGTCCACGTATTTGGATCAATTTTCCTTGAAAGCAAACAATTCCGAACACTTTCTACTTAGTTGCCATAGCAACGGCTTCGAACAACTTTTTTCCAGTGAGCTGAAAAAATTGTTCCAAATAAAAGTTGCTTGAAATTCCAGCCAATGAGGTTTTTCGGCGCCTTCATCATAAACAAGATGGCGGTAAAGGTGGCAGAGCCGGTTTCGTCAAACGCATCAGATAAGGCGTAAAGTATTTTAACGGTGTTTTCCTTAACGGCGTACATTTTAAACAGAATGGCGCTCCATTTCTGTTTACACCGGTCAATAAAAACGCGAGCAAAATAAAAGAAATAATGTTGGATGTTCGTTTTCCGAAGCAGAAAAATCGGCGAATAATTTTTCAATGTGGAGATTTAGCACGACTGGCGTCAGAGCACGTCGTTTTGTTTACGGCAACCCTTCACCCTCAGCTGCGCGAAAAATTTGGCGAAACGGTTGCTCCAAATGTGCGTGTATGATAGGGCCTTCAGTGTGTGTATCTCTTTTCAATTAAATAAAAATGTGTGACAAATTTGTAGTCTGTAGGAGGTCTTATGGGTATACCAATGGGAAATTTTTTTTGCCATATCGGTCCCGTAATTAGCCCTGGTCGTCGATTTTTGCAAAAAATCCGTTCTTTGTGGATCTCCACTCAACTTTAGATACATGCCAGCAGGGGCGTAGCTACCCCCGTATCAATGATACGTGGCCCCCAACCACGTGTAATGTGACATTTTCAAATATTTTATTAATGTGATCATTTTCATTAATTTTCAAAAAAGAGCCCCCAAGGAATTATTATACAGGGCCCACTGAGAACTAGCTACTCCAGTGCATGATTGCCAAAATACTAGTATACGTAAGTCTAATAGTGTTCTAAAACGGGAATGACGTCTATAACCCCCCCCCCCCTTAGGAGCCAATTAACCCATTATGAGCGGATCTACTCAACGCGAAAAAAAATTTCAAACTCCAAGTCCTTGGGTAAAACAGTTTTCAAGATCTAACGATGAGTGATTTGAATCGCTTTTCTCCTTCAATGGGATATGGAGCAACAGATGGAAATATCCCCGAGAAAATATAATTTTAATTCAACATATATCAAAGTATTTTTATCTCCTACGAGAAAGCTCTGAACACTTGTTTATTAGTTACTTTCAATGTCCTCAAATCTTCGGGAAGTATTATAGTAGCAAGTGTCTATATCACCGATACTCAACTTGCGGCCCACCGGGCCTTTTTAAGTGGCCCATTGCTCCAACAAATTCATTTGATGAAAATTTAGTGGGAAATTTTTTAAAAAATCCAATATATCATTTTTACTGTCGATGTCGTATGGGTGCGAATTGATATATATTTTTTCCTTCTGATTAGTGATAATACACAACAGTAGAGTAGCGACCATTTTATGAGTGGAACTAATTTTTAAACATCTTTCATGCGAAAAATATTCAAAGAAAATAGATTGTTTCAAGACGATTGGGAAGTTGATTATTTTGTAGTGAAAAACAAGCATAGTTCATGTTTGATTTCTCGCGAAAGTGTATTTAAAAAATGCCAATTAACTGGAATCGTTAAATGGCTCTTTTCATTGAAGATCTCTTTCAAGAGATGATAAATAGTTTTTTTTTTTTAATAATCTTTACAACAGCAAAAAAGTGTTTTATCAATGGTAATGTGACAGCGATAACAAAAGTACCGAATAAAATTTGTTATATCATTGGTAATCACATGAAACCGTTTATTGATGCAGAAATTGTGAAAGAGTGATTCTTAAATACTTCCAATTTAGAAAAATTCAGTGACAAAAATAAATCAAAAAAGCAAAATAAGAATTTTAATATTTAGTGATGATTTTCAACATTTTAAATTTTCTATGTTTCCTTCCTTAAAAGCATCCCCCCCCCTCATTAATCCTCATGTTGCGGCTCGCGTGAAATAGCTAACATATATATGCGGCCCGGCAGAAAAAAGGTTGAGTACCCCTGGTCTATATATATATATCTTGAGCACCTTTTAGAAACGGTTTATATTTCTTGCAAGTAAAAAAATATACTCCAAATCATTTATTAGTTGCACATACTACACAATGGATTATCTTGTAAATGAAACTTGTATAAAGCTCTGGAGGTATAATAATATTACCAATGATTGCAGAGTGCCTAGTATCTCTTATCCTTAATGGGCTAAATTCTTGTGACATCCTAGTCAAATGATAATCACCAGCATGCATTTGCAGTCAATCAGTTCAAGTGCTCGCTGTTGTCAACTTTTGCTTAGTACAGATTCTTTTAAAAAGTATATATTTGCAGGTAATAATGCATATAGGTAAATAAAACACACTTGATTTAAAAGTACATGTACATAAAAGCATTTTTTTTAATTTTAAAAAACTTTTAAAGAATCTTAATATTTGGGCATCTTTATCCAATTATCAAATCTGAATTTTAATTTTACAAGTAGAACAAATGCAAGTCTAATGTCAATTTTGATTTCAATGGAGAACACATGATTGTATTTAACATGAGACCACCATAAATTTATCCTATTGGATATTTTATCTTTAGTCGGGATGTTCCCCAAATTATCTTAACATTAGCTGGATTACAAATTCTAAATGTTTCTTAAATTCTATTTTGTAAAATATCATTGCAGCCCAGTGGCTGAGTGGTCAAACCCTGTGCTGGGCAAGGTCGACTCAGCCTTTCATCCCATCAATGGGTCGATAAATGAGCACCAAGCTTGCTTGGGAACTTAACAATGGGGGTATCGCACCAGACTGACCGGAACATTTGCAGTACTTCAGGGCTGTTACACCACTGAGTTAAAATATCACTATTCAGTTTTCTAGAGCAATCCAGTTGATGCATAAGTTCGATTCTATTACTGAACTTGCGCGGTCATCCCCCTGCTCATTCCAAAAGAGTTTTGACAGTGTTAGAGCCCAAAACAAAATCAATTGATTGTGAAAACAATGAAAGTGAACAAAATTCTTCTAAACTAATCTATTAATGACAATTGATAATGAGCAGATAAAACAGTAACTATCTGAGAATATTAACAAGTTATTGTTTGATTTTTTGAGATCTCAAATTTGCTATTTAAGTAGTGCTTCAACCTACATAGAATAAATATGACTTATCTCGTAAAGAAAAGAGGCATTTTACATACTTGTAACGGATGTGTGTCTTTTTGAAGCACCCATAGATATTTTAAGTTTCAGAAACTATGTTTCTCTATTTCATTAAACATTCCACTTATATCAGGATTGGCAAATTTTTATTTTAAAAGCCAAATTTAGTTTATATTTTGTACAGATCTGGTGATAGCATTCTGTTTTCCCATAAACGTTCTAATTCAGAATTATTTCCCTAACATTTTTTTATCCTCTTCCAGTATTTTTCGATGCATTTGTGGTAAATTTTTGTTTAAAATAAGAGTGGAGAAAAATTTATTTGCAATCCTCTAATTATTTCAGAGAATTTTCTGTATAGTGCAATGTGTTTGGGGACCATTTAGGAAGACACAACACAATTCAGAGAACTTTGGCTTGTATTATAATGAAAGGTTTCTCAACTGATCATGATAAATATAATAAAAGGTGCTATAGTTTGACAAGATCTTCACCTCTTGACCATAATGCTTATTCATCATATCTTTTGGACCATAATTTTTTTTCCAAAATTTTGTTTTTCCTTTGATTTATTGAGACATTTTGATTCCACTTGAAAAAATGTACTTCTAAATATTTAATGAAGGTTTTGTATGGGAGTGAAAATACTGCTCGATAAGATTGGGAAATGCATATGTGAATTGTTTTATTTGAAAACTCCACAAATGAATTTTCTCCAGATCTTAAGGTAAGCATCATAGAGTGATTCTTTCAAACTGCAGAATATTACATACTGCTTCAATACTACCCTTTTAACCCCTTACCTCTCGCTCCCGTCAAATTCACGGGGTGAAATTTCCCTCTCTATTCCTCGTGCCCGTGATATTTCTGGGCTGGAGTGTTGAAAAGTAATTTGCCATAAAAGCTTGAAACAATCTATTTCTCAAGCCCGGAATATTATTTTTTTCTTAATCTGTGCACCAGATGGCAGCACCAGATTAATTTTAACGTGTTTAGGGATAATTATTTATTTTTCTTAACTAAATTTGAGCACAACAAACATTTTTATTAGCGATACGGTTTTTTAATCTTAGGTCAAGTACTCTCTCTCTCTCTCAGTTGCGCTCTTCGTAAAAACACGTGGGTAAAACTTCTGGGGGAAAAAACTGATAAAATAATAAATATATTTTTTAATATTGTATACATTATACAGTTAGTCAGGAAGTAAATCGGATTGTACTTTTAGTACCCTTTTTTGTCCGACTACAATAAAAATATCGGAGCAGTAGACATTGTAGACCAATATATTGGAGATTACTGAATTACTCGAAAACGAGGTAAAAAGTACTATAAGAAAATATTTTTTTTTATTTGTTAGATCAATCTATTTTGAACTAGTGCCTTATTTATAAAAAACAAAGAGGCAAAAAATTACATTTAATGTTCTTATCTTTAGTAGATAAGAGATGCAGAAAGGAAACTCGGTACTACTGTCCAGTTTGTGATTTTGGCCTTTGCATCTCATGTTTTGAATCTTATTTCACACAAAAAAAATTACTAATATTTATTTATATTATGTAAAAGTGTCTAAAATTTTCCCTCTTTGTTGGAAAGCCAACAGTCAGTGATTATAACCCTAAATGTTTGCTTTTATTAATAAATTAAATTTCGTATTTCAAGCTAAAAATTAACCCAAAAATAAAAAATGAATACTTTTTTTGAACATGTACTTAATTTTGCATAATTTTCTTAAATAAAAAAATAGGCACTTTTAGGACCGTTTTCTTCAAAATTATCCTATCGTTAAGGGGTTAAAAGGGTCCAGGTTGCTGAATTAAAAAGAATGTCCTTCTGTAAAGAATTAAGTTTGTAAAACCTATCTTACTTATTTTAAACTAGTATTTAAAGAAACCAATGATTAGAAAACTCCTTTCATACATTATGCACATCAAACTTAGAGGTGTTCAAAATTTAAAAATATTTTGCAATTTTTCAGGATTAGCCATTAGCATTTGACTACAGTAGTTGGCCAGTTCTTAAAATAAATCATTATAAAAAAATACTTTTGATCTATTTTGTTAATACGTGAAAGCACAGTTCATTATAAAAATTTCAATTCAACAATTTATTTTTAATCGTAATTTTTTCATTCTACTCTTTTATCATTTATTTCATAAGCTAATTAACATTAATTATATTTCCAAAAATACATAATTTTTCAGTTAAATATAAAAAAATATTGTTTTATTAATATACAGATTTAAAAAGTTTATTTTGGATTTGAAAAGTTTCAAACAATGTAACAAATTGAAATCAAGGTCTATACAAAAAAAGCCCTTCTTTTGTAGAAATTTAAGGAAAAAAACTAAGTTTTTCTTTTCTTTTTAAATTTTTACTAGATTGAAAAATTAATATATAACATTTTAACTGCAACACTTAAATGCATGAAACAAAATTATTCAATAAAATATGACTTCTTTCTTTTTGTCTAAACTAAACCCTGTAACGAATAAGTAAAATAAAAAATAAACAAAACATACAAAAAAAATGTTTATATAAGTAACAAAAAATGCATACACCAGCACATGATTCGAAAAAGTTAAGTAATAAAACAAAGATTCAAAACAGTATAAGATAAACAAAAATCACGGATTGTGTTCCTCTAAGTTTTGAACTTAAATAAATGCAAATGAAATAATCTCAAGAAATGTCCTCTTAAACCAATGGGTAACTTGCTTGAGTAGCAATTCCACATTGATTTTCTTTGTTGCGAGCCATCTTGATGTAGCCAAGCTGACCCCAACTTGTACCCCAACTAAAATAAAAAAAATTTACTGTTACACATATATATTGATAAAGAGATGTAAACAAATATATATGTATATTAATTTCATTTGATTCGTGAAATTTTTTTATAATAATTAGTAACGACAAATAAAATAGTCACTCATTAAAAAATCATAATTTTACAACACACATCTGAAAACAAATCTTTATGTAAACAGGGAATCCTTCCTACAATAATCATAATAATTAAAAATCATTTTTTAAAACTGTCAATTTAAAATATTCAATCTTGGAAGCTTAGATAAATACACAGACATTCTAACCACCCATCACTCTTTATCAAAGAAGGGGGGCACAGTGCACAAACTGAAATCACAAAAGCACCTACCGTAAAGTTAGGGGTATAACATACACTGTTTTTTACATAGGAGCATGAAAAGTATGCGTACAATGTTCATATGTTAAGAAGTAATTTCTTCAAGGTATCCCAGGGTTTTGAAAAAGTAGTATACAAGTAGAACTACAACTCTAAGTTCATTTGTTACATCAATTCTTTTAAATAAACAGTATTCCGATCTAATCGACAGTTTTCCAAATCTTATTTTTTTTTAATGCTCATCTCTTTATTATATTTTTGAAGATATCATTTTTAAACCTGGTGTTTAATGCACACCCATAAATTTCGATTTTGTGTTAAAAGTGAACATTATATGCCGATTTTACAGTAAATATTTTAATTATTCAAATTTATATTACAACAGCAATGTTCCTGAAATTTCACTGTAATTCAGCTTGATATCAAAGTTAAGAAAAAAAATTCTCCCATGGATACTTTCTGCAGATGAAAAAAAAATAATCTGAAGAGATTTTTAAAGTATGATCCATTTGTCAATAACGAATAAGAGATATGATTTGGTTGTATTTGAAAATAAATCCACAAGATTCATATCACTGGATATTGATTCAATATAAAACATGAAAGAATGAATTTAATTTTAGAAAATGTAAAATTACCTGTTTTTAACAAGCCAATAATCCTTTCCACTTTTTGTAGTTCCATAGCCAGCAACTAAGACTCCATGATCAAGTTCTTGACTACTGCATTCTTCTTCATCGTAGACACCTATGAATGGCATATCAAAGTTTTTATTGTAATACTTTCTGACAGTTTCTTATTCTAATTCAATTAATAAAAATATTTCAGAAATTATTATGCAATCTCAATCTTAAAAAAAAGCTTTATTAAAAACTATATCCACATGAATAAATGTTTATTATTATCCATCAAACTGATTTCAATCATTTAAGATTGTGTTACATCTCTAAAAAAAATTTACATTTGTTAATAATAAATTGAATAACTGGGATAAACATGTACCTTTTATTATTCAAAGTCTTTAATAATTGATACCTTTCATTTTACTAACATTTTAAAGACGTATAAAAACAGACTACAGTAAATAATGAGATTTTTTTAATGCATGCAAAATCCTGATAAACAAAAATTCTTCCAGAAAAGTAAGTTGAAATTTAAAATCATATCCTTCAAACAAGATACAAAGATAACATACAACACAATTTTAATTCTTATCTTAGTAATATTTTTCTATAACACATTTTTTTTACAAAGACTGTTCTAATTATTTGCATAGGAGAAAAGGACCATACATCTTATTACCAATTTTGTGCATTAGAAGAATAAATAACCAAAATTAAACTCAAATTTATATTAAAAAAATGTACTACCAATGAAATGACTTTCGGGAGCATGTTTAACATTGACTTATATTCAAATGAAGTAACCAAAAGATGGATCAAAATGTTTAAAAAAAGTAGTGAACTACAGAAATTTATCATTTTGTGATACTTCTCAATTTATGCATGTTTTCTTTTGCATTCAAACTGCATATCTGGAATATGTTAAATTAGAATTATCCAATAATCTTTAAAAAACTGCTGAAAACCATAATTTTTACAAAGAGGTAGGGGAATATTAGAGTTATATTTTAAAATTTGTTAGTACTTAAATGGAATTTTCAGTAGATCTAATACTAAAATTTAGGATCTGAATATTTCAATTATTGTAAAGTTCACACTTAAACTTACAGCAAAAATGCAAGTATTTTGTCTGAGTGTTTTACACTACTTTACGAACCAGAATGTAAAATATTGACAGTGAGTTTTCCCATTCTATTGTACGGCAAAATTTGCGAATAAGTTGTTCATTATTTTGATTTCACTTCAAAAAAATTTGAATTGCTACTTATAATTTCAAAAGCATTAATTTATATATTCTTTAATTTTCTGATTTTATAAAAAGAAAATTATACAAAGTTAAGGTAATAATTAAATAATGCATAAATTCTTGCACATATATTCAAGAAGATATTTTTAACTACAATTTATTTTAAAAAATGTGTTACCCTTTGAATAAAACTGGAAAGATTCATGACTTGCATCAATAGCTACAGAAACTGGTCCAACAGTTGCTACAGCTTCCATAAGTTTAGTTTCATCTCCACTAGGAATATCTACAAAACCAGTGTCTGTAGCACCTACATTTTGTTTTTTGTAATGACATCTACCTTGCTGTAAAATGAAAACTAAATTTAAGACCAAAAAAAAAGTCAACAAAAACATGTAAATTAATTACTTTCAACAAATCTGGGCTTTAAACTGCAAGAATTCAACATTTCTTTAGATCCATGAAGAATACATTTAAATTTTATAAATACAGGGGTCTTTCAGTATGATACAACTTAGTGGTATGATACAATAGTGTACCTCAATAACATACCAGAAAATAAAATTTATAAACTAGGCACAAAGTTTATCACACATATATATTTAAATCTTTAAAAAAACTTTACAACAATTATTTCTAGTATGAATTTAAAAATAAAAAATTAAAATTTGTGGCATTTAAATTCATTAAAATTATAAGGCATGTCAATGAATATATTTTCCATTACAATGAAATGAAAAAAATTATTAAAATAAACATCCACTACAAAATTAATTTGATTTTTGTTAATAGATCCATACACATAAAATTATATTGAAGCATTATACTGCCTAATTTATATATTTCTATCCAATTCCAATATAATTTTAGTTGAACCATTAAAAATAAGAAAACACATGCATTCAAACAATGTAACCAATTAATGTTGTGCTTTCTAGATACATTACTGAAAATACATGAAATAAATGATTAGAACACTAATATTAAATATTAAAAAAAGTTTCAGATAAACAAAAACACCACACTGAACTCGAAAAATGTTACCTTTCATAATGTAATGCTTGACAATTACTGATTCTTTAGGTTTCTTTTACTATTAAGATTTTTTCAAAGGTTTTAGATATTTTTTAAGGTTAAATGTTATTAAAATACTAATTTTTTTATAAAAATAATCATTTACTGACCATGAGATTATATGGTGCCGTAAGAATTTCAACGCTTTGCATTAAGTTATAGTGAGTAATACTGACTAAAATATAAATTTAAACTAACAAAAATTTGTCAAAAATAAGAAAAAATTTGGTACAGAATATGGAATAAACTATTTTTAGAGACTTACAACAATATCAGATTTATATTTACTACAATCAACAGCTTATTTCATTTTTTGCATTAATAACTACACATTTCAAAAGTATTTAGTTATTTAACAGAGATATGATAGATTAAAGGTTTTTATAACAAAGAAAGTATGTTTGGGTTTTTTACTATTATAAAAAATTATACATCAAAATTTTTTAACGTGTTTTTCATACAAAAGTTTTATTGTAAATTTGCACAGAATAAATATCATATTCTTCAAATGAGTACAAAATTCCCCTATATTTTTCAATTATAATTTAAAAAAACAAAATCAATTCTTAAAATATTTTTACCTTTCCTTTATATGGATAAGATTCTTCAGTGTCAATACCATGATTATTTTTAATGTAATCAAAGGCTTGATCCATAAGTCCCCCATTGCATCCTTCATTTCCATATTTACCAGAACAATCAACAAGATTCTGCTCACTCAAAGAGACCAGTTTTCCAGTTTTACGGAAGTGTTGGCCTTCAAGAGCGCCAGTCTGAAATGAAAAATGAATTTAAAATAGTATATAAATACTAATAATGATACATGATTTCCAGCATTAACACCATCCAAAAGAGAAAATTATTTCAACTATGAGATTAGTATAATATAAAAAAGGAAAGAGCAAATTTATTTCATTCATCTGTGTGCCAGCATTCTACAATACATGTGTAAACTTATAATGTCTTATAACAATCAATTCATATCTCTTTCAGAAAAAAATTAAATGCTCAAAATGGGTTAAAATAATTTTTTTAAAAAATCTTTCAAGATTTGGTAATACATTTACTAATGTGTTATACATTCAATCACTTCAAAATTTATATTCCTCATATCTGCTGGCCAATAGATATAATTTGTACCAATAGATATAATTTGTATAATAAATAGAAAAATTTTTTACAATCCATAAAGTATTTTGCATTAGGATTCTAATTAATTTCATTACTATTTACTAATAGATACATTTTTTAAAAGGAATTAAGATTGATCCCATGGTTATAAAAAGCTCTGCATACACATCAACAACTTATCTCTGTGCAACCCTTTTTTAAAGGCAACTATTGAGATTTCATTCACTAAATATTAAAAACTTTTCATGCTACAATATTAAATTACATATATTAAAAGTTCATGACAATAAATACTTATCTTTTACTTTAACTTAACATGATTAGCACTCTCTCGGTTGAAATTTCCTTCTGTACCACAATGCAATTATCAATAATTCCGCTTTTAAAATATATTATTTGAAAATTTCATATCTTGATTTTATTCTCAATAAATAACAAGAATCAAACCAAGAAATAATTTTTCCCTAAGAAAAGAATTAGGATTTAAACTAAGTTAGTGAGCTTTTTCAGTTATATAAGAAGGGGGGGGGGGAGAAACATGTCAAGACTTACGCTTCCCCAAAATAATTTTGCAATTTATGATTAAAAAATGTTTCAACTATACAAAGTAGGATTTTAAGTGCTTTAATATTACATTCTACGTCAGAGTTTTTATTTATTAGCTATTCTTCAAAAATTTATTAACATATGTTCTATTTCTTCATTAATTGAATAAAATTTTATTTAATAGAATGTAACTTCAGAATGGATTTTATTTTAATGAGATTTTTATGTCTTCTCTCATATTTTAAAAACTTATAGCTAAAAGAAGAAATATTTTGAAAAATTATAGAAGCATAGTTTTAATTCTTACAGCAGGTGTTTTTTAAATATAAAAGGAATTCCAAAAATTGTATTATGAGTACTATTTGTCAAAGATGTGTTGGTTAAGATAAATTCTCTCATACTTTCAAGTTATAATTTAAAACTATTTTCTACAAAATTGTTCTAAACATAAATTTGAATCGATTTTGCATTTATTAATCAAAATTTAAAAATTACAGAAATATGCAAAGATATGATAAATGTATATTAAAAGAGTGATGAATTCCTGGTTTGAAAAAAAATCTGGCTAACTCTGGTTTAAAAATTTTGACCATTATTTCTTAAATTCTATGACAATTAATTATTATTTTTCATTTAAAAATCATTGCCTCAAAAAATAGTTTTTTTTCAAAATCATTTTTTTATTATTATTCTACATAGGATAGCTTTCAGAACTTTAAAAAAATGTTAACTAAACTATTAACACCAATGGAAACCATAATTTAAGTTTATACTCTGTACCACAGTAATTGATGAATATAACATTTGATTCACATGAGAAAAACATTGTACGAATATTTCATTTATTACAATACTAAAAAGATAGATAATTTTACACAAAACCCTTATTTTAAATACAATGTTTCTCGAATGAGTCCTTTAAATATATTTTTAAAAATATATTTCACAATTTATTTAATGTTAACAATGTAGGTTCTGGAAATATAACTACGTTATACGACTTACAGCACTGAAAGACCAACAAGATCCACAAGAGCCCTGATCTTTTATAGGGGTTACATAACCTTCTGCTGTCCAATTAACCTTTTCAGGCAACTTGATATTGGATGGAGACAAGAAAGTAGAGCCTGATGAAAGACTTGCATTATAGTTACGTTTAAAACCATTCATGGCTGAAACAAACTCGTGATGAAGCTGAAATGAAACAATTTTTGTTAATGTTACTTAAAAAACAAAATATTAAAATGCTACATTTCAAATAATTTTTAGAACTGTTCACGAAGATTTACTTGCACACAGTTTTCTTCCAACTTCTAAGAAACAACATTAGTTCAATAGGCATATGAAAATTTTTTATTAAGAGATTAATAATTTCCATAGAACAACATTATAAAATATGAATAAACAAAAATATTTATTTCTACATCAAAATCAAATCTACCTATATTTTCATTCCAAATCCTACAAAAGTAATTTTTATCGCCACATTTTCTCTATAGAAATAAAAACATCTCAATGAAACAAATTTTTTTAAAGAAATGCAGAGAATAATTTTAAAAAAGCATGATTTATAATTTTATGATACTTATTGTACAGAAATTAGTATTTGATAAATATCTATGCATATATCATGCAATTTTTTTAAACCAACTTTGGCATATAAAACAAATGTTAGCAAGAAAATTTTATTTCATTTTTAGAAAAAAATAAATTTTTTCTTCAATCGCTTTTTTTAAAAAAAATTTAACAATTTTTTTAGATTCATCTCTAAGTGACACAATTTACAATTATCTTCAAATAACTAATTGTTCAGTTAAGAAAAGGTAAAAAAGATGCATAACAAATAAAAAAAAATTCACACAATATAAAATAAAATTTTAATAGCATAATTAACTGTAAATATATAGGCATAATCAAATTTGCTATAAAAATTTTGATTAAGGTATAAAAACTTTCAATTTGGATATTAATTAAAATTAAATGTTTAGTTTTTCTAAAAATGTTTTTTTTTTTAAAATTTAAGTGCTTTTTTTATGGCAGTCATATTGAAAAAAACTATAATATAAATATTTTCTCCAAAACAAAATAAATAATAAACTAAATTCAAACCTTTTTACATATAAATAATTCATAAAAATTTTTAAAAAGATATTTAAGACATTTTAGATTACACTGAAAAGCTTACTTAAACGTAAACTTTATCTACAGCAAACATGATAACCAATAAAGAGTCCTACTCTATTCAAAATAATTTTACTTTTTATTTGATTAGAATTATTTTAATTGAAATATTTATTGTTCACAATAAAAAATATGTATATGATGTATTTTACATTAATATTCATTATTTTACAAAATACAATACATTAGCTCACTACATTATTTTTATACAGCTAAAAATATGTCTTCAGTTAAAAGAAAACACATTTATACTCAAATCACATAATTCAGATAAGAGAATATAACTGGATACCCCCCCCCCATTAAAAATTATAATATAAATCAAACACATATTCTTACATTTAGAATTACTTAACAAGAGAGTTAAAAAGAACTTACCAGGTCTCCAAATTTGTTCATAGCTAAACTATAAGATTTTTGGCCAGTTAAATACAACTTATTATGATGAGCAATTTTATGTTTGTTTTCCATGAATACTTTCATCCTAAATGTATCTTCAATTTCTTCATAAATTTTACCTTTAAAAGAAATAAGCTAATCAATATTTATTCATCATAAAAATTACATTTATCTGGTTCAATTACTGTTATTTATAATTTAAAAAAATTATATTTGTTTCTCACTGAATGCTTTTGTAACTATTACAAACAAATAAAAGAATACCTGCAAGTCAAAAAGAAAAAAATCAAACAGATGTTCTTTGCCAATCTTTTTTCTTATCATAAGTTATCAGTTAGTAATTCATCATAAAAACCTACATTTATCTCAAATTTCCTGCTTTGTTTTTAAATCCACATCTCTCCTTTTCACACATATTTTTGAAAAACAAATATACCTTTTCTCCTCATTCAAAAGTAAAATTTACTTTACCACACTATTTCTTAACGTTTTAAAACTTAACTTAAAATAAAAATGTAACAGCCTATTTTCATACATTAAGCCTCACTAACCATGTCTTTAAACATTAGACAAGTTGATTTATACAACAGCATTTATGAAAAATCAACAAGCTTTCAATGCTTCAGAATAAATCATTTGTACAGTAATTTAAAGCAAAACAAAAAATTAAATATTTATTGGATATACTTACTGAATTCTAACTTGAATGCATCCCATTCTTCTTTAATTACATCTAACTCAGAAACATAAGCATTTGCTAAGCTAACTGCACAAAATACTAGAACAACGATACTTAGGTACTTCATTCTGTAATAAAAATTAAACATTTTATTTCATGAAATATTACACATTAAAAAAAAAACATTTAAAATGAAAAGGCAGTTTTTTTCTTTTTTTTTTAACTGAAAATTATATCTTTAATAATGCACTCACTTCTCATCAAATTCTATCATTATCTAACAATAATGCTGATAAATTTTATACTTTGAATAATTTTAAGCAGCTTAGTATTATAAATTGCAATCTATTACATTTAAATTAATTTATAATTATACATAAAAGTATAGGCATGTACACAATATATTTTTAGCAACAGTAAGCAATAATTAAATGTTAAATTATTCTTTGCTTTTAAATGATAATGACTTCAAAAAGAAAAGAAACATGCATATTGTATGATACATCAGACTAACTTTACCAAAGCAGTTAAAGTTAAAATAGATGTATTACATTTCAAAATTTTAACAAATTTAAATCATATAATACACATTGGATGACTAGACAGTTCAGTTATTTGAATTACACAGAATTCATTTAAATCCAATAATAAAAATCAGTTTAGTTCTTTGGGGTAATAATTCAGGTAATATATGGGTTGCACAACTTCAGTCTAATGCACTCAAACTTAAAATATAACATAAATATGAGAGTAACTAATCTAAATTCTGTTTTAGTAAGAAAAATATTTGCAAAAAAGTGACAAATACAAAAAAAAAACTACTAAAGAAGAAAAAAAAATTTTCTCCATTTACTCTTATATAATACTTAAACTCAAAAAGAAATCTAATCTTTTAATTTTTTAATTTAAATGTGTTTCAAATAAAAAAAGAAAGAAATGAAGGAAAAAGTTAATAGATTTGCATTAAAGCATATGTTCATCATTACATAACGTTTTTCCAATTATATAATACAAACAATAACCTCGCTTGTGTGTGTGAGTTCATTCACCATAAAGTTTGAACCTCTTATTCAACAAAATACCAGACAATTTAAAGTCAAATATTGATTGAAAAATTTTTTAAAACATTTTTCTGTTTAGTTAATTAAAAATTTTCTTGTTGCTCAATTTAAAATTTGATGTTTTAATTCAAGTTCTTATTCTAAATTTAAAATATTTTTCATTAAATAACAGAAGGAAATTTTGGGAAACTTAATTCAAGGGGAAAAAACTCCAAATGCGTGAAAATAACACACAATCTCTTAGACTAATTGAATAATCGCTAGCATAATTAAATTAGATCGTGGTAAAATTTAAAACTCCAAAAGGAAAGACTTAGCACATACCATAGCTAATTAATATTTAAAATCATACAACCACAGAAATTTGGCATATCGTAGCTGAAAAAATTTTGTAAAAATTCAATATAACTTAAATTCAAATAAAATGAAAATTAAAACATCACCAAAAAGTTTCCGTACATTTGTATTTTGAATAAAAAAGTTAACAAATAAATTTTAAATAAAATATTTCTGTGAGCCAACTACAACTTAAAAAAAAGATTAAAATCAATCACCTTAAAATTTAAAAAAAAACTTACTTTCAAATTTCTTAAAAGTATTAACTTCCTCGCTTTTATATTTAAAATAAAGAAGACGAATACCAATAAATATATATAAATTTTTTTAAAAAAAAGAAGTACTAAATGTTTCAACAAAAATTATAACAACCAACTCCAAACAATACTTCTCTCAATTTAAAATGCACATTCCAACAGAAAACGTGTAGCCGATGTTTTCCTATTAAAATAAACACAGAATAAATAATTTTTTGTCAAGAACTAACCTTTATATGGTCTTCTCGCTGCTTTTGAAGTGATAAAAGAAAAATAAACAGATCTGTTGATAATAATTTCACAGAAGTCTTAGGAATAAACTCCAGTCCGGACTATTCCCTTTCGTTCGCAAAAAAAGTACAGATATCAAACAAACAAAGCGTTACTGTCATTCACCATCACATGATTTTCTGATGATGCCAACAAAGAATGGCTCATTCGCAAAGTCACATGACGATGAGAGAGAAATTCTTGCAATTGATGATGACGTCATAACTTTGTTTGGAACAAGAAGGTTATGACGTTATGTAAGAGTATTGCTTTTTGATGGAAAAAACAGTCATCATTATTTAAGCAATCCTGAAATTCAACTAGTTCTTCAGAAACAAATCTTTCTGTTCCTCCAGCCAGATGCTAAAGAGGCATTTTAAGAAAGTGTAAGTTCTTAAGTAAACTAGATTTTTTTCTTGTGTTTAAAAAATAAAATGGAAAAAATTTTCATAAAAGTGATTAATTCGACTTATTCTTTTTTTTAAAAAAATATTTTGCAAAATAATAATTGAAGTACAAGTACATTCTTCAAAAACACTATGCAAGGGGGCTTATACAAATAAAATCTGTCTACGGTCAAATTCATTATATTTGTGTGGTGTGAATGTTTAGATAGGGGTTGCTAGCTCAAGCATCGTCCTTATCACTCGACTACAGTTCAACATTACGAGGTCCACTGCCAGTGGTCTTCGTTTAGCTTCGAAACACAGCATATCTGGACAATCAATCAATCAGATTATTTCAGAAAAAATCAATCAAAAACTTTGTATTTTCATTTTTTAAGTTATAATATCGAATAATTGTCCCTCTAATTGAATTTGATGAAAATGTGATTTAGATTTCAATTGAAAATATTTCCATAACAGGTGAAATAAATGATTATACACTGCTGGCCACACAAAATGCAACACCCTGAAGGAAGCATGCAAACCATGAGAAATTTACATCAGGCGTTGGCGGTGATGAAATATGTAAATCCTTAACATTATAACGCAGACGCATATCACGGGCGACAGTAGCATCACCAGCAAATGCTATATAAGGCGATAACAGATTGGTGATTTGAAGGACGGCAATTGGTTTTTCGTGATTTTTTTTGCTTAAGCTATTTACCTATGTCTCGTGGAAGCCATCGAGCGTCTTTTGACCATGTTTCTGAATTTGACTGAGGATGAATAGTAGCCTATACGGATTTAAAAGGCTCCGGGCAGGGGGAGGGGATTACTAACAAGATGTTACAAAACCGTACTCACCCGATAATTTTTCAACTTACTAACATCATCTCCAATATCTTCAGGACGGGGCACTTCCCGGATTCCTGGAAATCTGCCTCCATAGTCCCCATACTAAGACCCGGTAAGTTCCTCAGCCTAGCTGACAGCTACCAGCCAACTTCCTTACTACATATTCTTAGCAAGCTCGCAGAGAAATTATATTCTCTCGAGGTTTAACGATCACTTAACTACTAACAATCTCCCAGTAACATGGCTTCAGACCTCAACTATCCACTTCGCACCAGCTACTCAGGTTAGTTGAATATATAAAGATTGGATATAAAAATAACAGATACACGGAGCCATTTTTCTGGATATCCAGAAGGCCTTTGACCGTGTATGACATGTGGGGCTGCTCTATAAACTTATCAAAATTAACCCCCCCCCCACACACAAATTATCAGAATTATTTAATCATACCTTACTAACCGAAACTTTGCTGTCCGAGTCAACGACACTCACTCCACTACCAAGATTGTAAAAGCCGTAGCACCGCAGGGTTCCCTCCTCACCCCGACGCTCTTTAACATTTACATTAATGGCATTCTAAAGACTAGACACACCACCATCTGCCTCTACGCCGATGACACAGCGATTCTGGCTCAAAATATTAACATCAACTGCATCACCCACTTTCTACACCGCCACTTGGTGGAGTTGGAAGACTAGTACAACGAATGAAAAATATGTCTCAACGCGACAAAGACCGAAGCAGTCTTCTTCTCCGCCCACAGAAAATTACACATATCCCCCACCGTATACATCCAGAAACACCCGGGTCCCTGGTCCAAGTCTACCAAGCACTTAGGCGTCATCCTGGATGACCACCTCACTTTTAAGCCTCATATTAATTACATTAAAAATAACTTTCGGTCGATAGCGTGTAAATATTCCTCCTATTTTCCCCGGAAGTCACCCTTGACGCTAAAAAACAAATTGCTTATCTACACTTCGATTGTCAGACTAGTAATCACGTACGCTTGTCCGGTTTGGAGTCATGCAGCTCATACCAGCATCAACATACCAGAATCATCCCAAAATGTCATCATCCGTTAAATGTCAAACGCCCGGTGGTTTATGAGGAGCAGGGATCTTAGATCCGCTCTGAGACTCAAAACTCTCCGGGAAATGTTCAAGAAAATTTCAACTAAATTTTTCAATAATCTTGATAACATCGACAATAGAACTTTAAGGAAAATAGAAAATTACACCCCTGACCCAAACTTTAAGAGGTCCAGAAATATTTTACTTTAATTTTGCATTTTCATCTCACTTCTCAATCACTCTAAAATTTTTATTCCATCCTTACTTTAAGAGTAACTCGATCCTCCAATGGGGGAAGATTCTCTCGGTCAATAGGGTAACTCGCTCTCCCACCATTTGATTCCATCTCAACCTTTTGTTTTTTGACTAGCTCCCATCTTGATCCCACCCCTCTACGATAAGCTGCCTCCTGATTGGACAAGTGACTCACTCCCGAAGCTCAACATTTTCGGCCGTTACGACGGTCGCCCATAACCGGGAAGCCAGCGATGGAAGAACCGGCTCGCCGGCTCTTCCCTCTGCCGACCCCATTCAATCTTAAGCCGCGGCGGCGGGCCTCTGCTTCTGCGGAGAGCTCTCGCGGTAGGCCTAGGCGATTATTTACCAACACACATCACTACAAACGCGACCAATGTCGTTTCCAGTATCACTCATTATTTTGATCTTTCACTGTGGCAATCCTATTAATTTTAATTTTAAAAAATTCCTTAAGTTAACAAAAATGGGCAAATTATGTAGAGTGAATGCCATCTCTCCAATGTAATGACAGGAGATTAAAATCTCAACCGAGATCATGTGCTCCGTAGAACTGTCAACACACCTATACGAGTTGCGATTATCCTTCAAAGAAATCGGTCAATGTGTTGGACAAAACTAAACAACAGTGATACGGATTTGTCATCGCTAGATGCAGAAGGAAACGATGGGCTGACAGGCCCCCTCGCACCATCCTTGTTGCGCCATTGTACACATGGTGGATTGTGCACATGGCAGTGATGGATCGCTCAGCCATAGCACAACATATTCAGTCTGTTACGTATCATTCGGTGTACCATTCGACGCCATTTGTAGCAAGATAAAATGTCCGCAAGGTGCTCATTGCTCCACTTACCCATGGATGGAAACAATAGGCCACAGTGAATCAATGAACGGCGGACACGGACAACCGAATAGAACGACATTGTGTTTACTGACGAATCCCTCTTCTGCCTGCAACATCATGATGGTCCGATTCGAGTTTGGATTCACCTTGGTAAGAGGCGGCTGAACTGTTGCGTTATGCATCACCACACTGGTCCTGCACCTGGTATCATAGTTTGGGGGGTGGTATTGGATTTCTCTGCCACTCCTCTCTAGTACACATTGTGGCACATTGAAAGTTCAGCGCTACATCTCTGGAGTGATGGAGCCCGCGGTCCTCCCATACATTCAACGCTTACAATCAGCCATATTCCAACTTCCAACAGTATAATGCGCGACCATACGGGGAACGCAATGTTCAAGATTTCTTCTTTACATTGCATCAGAATGAATTGCTTGTTTAGCTTGCTTGTCCTTCCGATCTATCGCCAATCGAAAACGTGTGGTCCATTCTAGCACAACGACTAGCCCGGTATACACAAGCTGCTACATGAGATCAACTTTGGCAATATGAGGTTACCGCAAGTACTGCTGTACCCCAAGGATACATCCAAAGCCTCTTTGATTCTATGCCGAGGCGAGTGGCAGTTGTTATGGCCAGCCATAGAGGCTATACTAACTACTTATTTTTTTCATCATCCTCATGTCACAAGAGGCTGTAATTTAAATAATTTGATCTTTATACAACATGTTATCTGCCAAATAAATTTCGTTGGGATATCTCTGGTCTTTTTTGGTGTTGCATTTTGTGTGGCCAGCAGTGTTTTTAAATCTTGTCAGAAATTCGATTCAGATTACACTTTGAAAACAAAGAATCCCAAACGAGGGATTTGTTTCTGGTCTAATGTTAATCTACGCGGTATTTTTAAAATTGTGCAATTTTCTTCAATTTCTAAAAATATTTAGTTTTTTTATTTGTATAATAAAAAGATGTTCCAAGTGTTAATATTTTCGGCTTTTTACTCGTTTTATACATTTTTAATTGACCATCTTAAAACAATGCAAGTTAGTTCCTTTTAACGAACGTGAAATACTTCGAATATTTTTTCTCTCATGCATGCTTACCGAAAGATTACTATAACTAGAGCTATTTATTACGAATCTTAGTGACCATTATAGATCTTTTTAAAGAAATTCTGGATCGATCTTAGGGTGTCGACCATCTGCGTACAAAGGCCTAATGTGCTGCCTCTCTAGAAAATTTTTCATATTTTGACACTAATACTTAACGTTGACGTCATGAGCTCGTCTACCTGTATAAAAGTAAAATATTAATAAAAATGCAAATAGACACAAAAATCTCACTTCATTCCTCTATTTTGTTTTTCTAAATTGTAAGGCCATTACTAAATTGAAGACTTTTAATTTCCTCAAATGGATATTAAACTTAAAAAACTCCTATGTCTATGTTAATATTACATTAACCATATTAGATATTTTCATGAAGCAACTTTTGCAAAAATCACATATTTGAGACGCTTTTGTTAAGCATTGATCCATAGTGTACCGCCAGTGTCAAGCCAGTCATAACCAAGAAAACCTTTTCTATTTTGGTATTGCCAAATCTGCCACGAATTTTGCTATCAAATGAAGATGTGTGTAAAGAATAGACATTAATGGACAATGTGGACCAACACATTGGGCACTAACATTTGGTTTTTCTTAAACTATCTGATGTTATTGGGAAATGGGATTTATTTTGATTTTTCCAATAACTGCTTAAAATTTAGCTTATTTATTCGACTTATAGTAAACTCTTAGGAATTCATAAAAAACTTTTCTTGTTTAATAGAAATGAGGCCTGTGGCCGCCCGCAAGCGGTGCACGCACTGCACACCTGCTAGGATCGGCCCTGATAATAGATCTTTGAAACTATGATGTTTACACAAGGCACGTGCATTTTTAGATTTTATTGGTTTTTGAGTTTAATGCAACAATATACATTAAGTTTCAAGCTCTCTTTTCCATTAATAAATGTATTGATTACATATTCAGGTAAGCATAAATATTTTTATTTTTGACTTGATTTAAATGCAGTCATGTAAGTCAAAAAGTAAACATTTTAGTTCAGTTTTCGACTGAATATACATATTTAAATTTAATGAATTGTTTTTATTGAACCGTATATTAGGATGTTCTAATGAACCCCATATCATTACAAACAGTCTATAGAATGATTTCAATTTGAATATCCAATCCTAGATGTGTTTAATATTCCATGACAGAGTCTAGATTAACAAATTTGTTTATTGAAGTTTTACATCAAAATTATAAACAACAAAAATTTGCCCGATATGTTTTTTCTTTGTGTTTTAGGACTGCAACTCGATTATTTAAAAATATTTATTTAAACTGGTACCTATTCAGCAAAAAAGTTATATATGTTGCTGCAATTTTTTAAAAAATTATCTTCAAACCCCTTGACCATTCATATGGTTTTTGTTGCTGTGAAAAGTTATGTGAATTCCAGATATTCAAATTAATTATTATTTTTATTTTAGAAAATACAAGCTTTTGTATGCATTTGTTTCCGATAATCATTTGAATGTGTGGTATAAATCAGGAACAAAATGCAGATCTGCTAGGCAAGACAATTAATTGTAGAAATGTGAGCTATCAGTACTCCTTAAATTAAATTAAAAAATAACCTTTTAAGCACGCTTTTAAATAAAAAAAAAAAGAGGAACTTAAAGAATATCTTCATCTTCAATTTTAAAGATTTTTTTCAATGACTGATTTTTCTGGTTTCTTCTTACAGCTAAGAAGCATAAATATTTTACAATAAATGATCTCGTTCCTAAATTTATATGAAATATACCCTCTGTGAATGAAGCAGTTAAGGAGATTCAAATATGAAGTTTTGAGAACGTGTGAAAAATAGTGTTCTTTTACAATTCATTCTTTAAAAAAGTATTTTGAGATATATTGGAGTATTCGCTTTTTAGAAAATGCGCATATTTTGTTATACCAATAATATTAATATATGAATAACTCGTGTAACATTTAACAAACCAACATTTTTTTCTAATTAAATAAAAATTTAATAACAGAGAAATAATGCATAGAAAAAAATTCAATAAATACTTAAAATAATCTAGGTCAGGGGTGGACATAAAGTCAAATGCGGTCTACCGCCATGACATTTTAGGGTGACCACCTTAAGATTAGCAGTTAGTTATTACAAACTGAAATATTCAAGATTGCCTGACAGCATGTAGAATAAGATTTCTACTTATAACTATGAGCACTAACTTAAGATGAAAATGTTTTATATTTTAATGTAGAATTGTTTCGTAACAAATGCATTATTTGGCATTATTATATTTGTGGCTATTGTTAATATGTTTGTATGTTGCGTTTTGGTTTAAATATCGTCTTAAAGCTGTAAGTTTATTTTATTGTAGTTATGTAGGTATAAGTGCATATTCGTATTTATTTTATTGAGTTATAATAAATATTGTAGACCTTTTCCTTAGTTCACCCCAACTGCGCCACTAGGTGGACCACAACACATTGAAAAAATTAGTAGTCCGTACCAGTGGAAGTTTAAGCTCATTTCGGGCCCTGGGTGCAGAAGATCTACATGTCCCTTGGCACTGGCAGATCGAAATTCATAACCAGAAAATCTGGTTAAGTTCAGTTTATCTGGGTCCCAGGGTGACGCCCCAATGGATAAAACGGCACTGGTCCGTACCCTGAAAAAGTTTGTCCACCCTTGATCTGGACCATTAGGTTATTTTTCTTTTACTTCATAAATGTCAGCACATTACAATTATAAATAAGAAATTAAAATAGAACATTTTGAAACATAAAAATTGATGGGCATTATGATGAAATAATAAAGAGATGGAATAAACAACCATTGGAAAAGGAACTTGCAATTTCAGAATAATTGGATGATTTATCCCAGAATTCGATTGTTACAAAAAGTGGGAAGAAAAGAGATAGGTCTGCATCTGGTCTCGATAGAAGCTGGACTGGTAAGTTTCTGGAATAGTGTCCTGTGGCATTTGGTTCTTAGTTGTCTAAAATCGTCGTGATAAATCGGCAACATTCTTGGAGGATTTCAGGAGTCTTGCTATCAAATTCTAAATCCAGAGCCGGTTTAGAAAGTATTTGGCAAGAATTCATAACAAGGTTCGTCGTGTAGGGTCTTGCATTATTTTGTCGAAAAGTAAGCCCGGAGTGACACAAGAGAAATGTCAATCAAATGGGAAATTGATCGATTCGGAATGTGGAATTTTCATATGTTATTTAAAATAACAGTAAAACAATATTTCTCATCACACATCACTCAAGTTTATAGTGTAATTATTACCCAACAATGACTTCCGAAACTAAATTAGATTAATGGTACTTGCAGGGACATCTTAAGACTCTTCGAGGCCCTGGGCCCCTATGCAAAAGTAGGCCCTACCTGAGATCTTTAAAAGTAGAAAGTATATCAAATACTCGTTCAAATGGTAATTTTATACAAATAAGTGTGCACGACTCACTATCCTTAAAACCTAGGCACAAACCAGCTCGGTCGATGACGGCATTTCGACTAAGTGAGTTGACTGATTGCTTATGATATTAGGCCAAAGCCTAGACATGGACAATGGTCACCACATAATACAGTTTTACCACTTTTGCCAGTTGACGTGCAGTTTCAAATTCCCTGTTTTTCGGAGAATATATACTGAAATAATATTTGACCTTATAATGCCTGTCGGTTCCTGCTCGACTCTGAACCTCCTTGTCTACCCTTGGACCCGGATAGGTGTGTAGGAGGAACTGAATAATCAGTAGACATGATTCACTCTAATTATTTTGTCACCAAAAATATTCAGCAGACACTATAATAATCTAATTAAGATAACTGATGAGATAGCAGAGCGCGGAGGTGAGACTCAATAGCCTAGGGATAATATCACGGACCCTCAACTGATTCCACGAAAACTCAAACAAGCTCAATATAAACTACGTCGCGCTCTAATAAGCTATTCTATTTAAATAAGGATCACGATACCTGCACTTTTATGAAGTCGAACCCTACACTTGAGTCCTTGAATGAGATCTTTAGCCGGATTTAATCATCGTCGATTGATCCTCTCTTAGAAGTCTTCAACTGATAAACTCCGATTGCACTTAATCATTTCATGATCCTACACTCGCCAACTAAATCTCGGACGAACTCCTAAAACTCGCGAATACAGAATTTATATAAAAAAACTTAATTTGCCTATCACGCTTTCTTCACTCGGTGAAAGTTGGTTGAATTAAATATTTTCCTGAAAGAGCCTTGAAGGGTTAGTAGAGCCGCGTATAAATCCGTCACAACCTCAGTAAAATTATCCGGATTATGATCTTATTAAGACAGAGTCGAGAATGAAACGGGGCCCTGGATCCATGCCTTAAGGCATTCCTGGCTACTTTTCGAACCCTTTTTAACACTTAAGTAGCAGTGGTAGTCGTGGGGTAATGGTCACGAACTCGCTGCCTGCGAATTGTGGGTATTGGTGCCACTGAAGACCCTCCGTTAAACAGGTCAATGTATGTTAAGTTCATACAAAAGCCCTCATTCCTCACGTTGGCTTGCTGTGGAAGTTTAGAGAGGGAGGTACCAACTCAGGTATCATCCTCCTTACTTGACCCAAGATTCAACAATACGTGGTCCGTTGCCAATAGTGCTCGCGTAACTTTGAGGGCGACATCAATGAAAATTCAAACCAACACTTTTTGAATTATATTAATGAACATATCTTAGCAATAAGTAATATTTTCCTTCTCATAATATTTACAAGACAACGGTCTTTTCACCTTCACATGATATCTACCCCAACCAGAAGCCTTTCAGTAAACAAACTTTCTCTAGTCAATTAGGTACAGAATTTTATTGCGGCAGTAAAAGAAATAGAAGGCTATTCTCTTTAATGAGATCTTCATTCTAAACATATGAATCATTGAACTCGTGATTCTGAAAGAGTATGTTATTTTGAGATCTTCATTTCAAAATTCCATGGATAACATGACTCATTATAAAAATACCAGCTGGTATACCCATTCTTCTCACGGGTGAATAGAAAAATTAAACAATACAGATTGAAGGATAAAGAAATTTTTAATGAGTTAATTTTACGTGAATTGCAAATTAAACAAACAAACAAAAAAAGCTTTTTGCATATCTCAGCTGAACAAAAAAACCATATTTGGTAAATTTTAAGTCTGAAGGTGTCTAGCAGATAAAGAAGATTTTTTAATATTTATAACGCCCCGTAATTCTCTTGTGGGTCTATTTTTGAAAACACTTTCCTAAGCTGATTGCTGCTCAGCAAAAGTAACACATTGTTACAAATTTTACGTAATGAACACTTGTAATAGAGTAAATAATTTATATCTGGATGTGTAATACGTAATATTACTATCTGTTGTACTTATTTTATGTTAAAATTGTAATATTCGCAAGCAACGCTGTTCTTTACATCATAATGGTGATTCAATGGAAACACAGCGAATTGTCGGAGATAGAGTCAATTTGTCAACATTTTTGGTGACCCTGTTGGCACTTTGGCGGTTGATTGAACAGTGCAGAAGTTGATATGTAGCTCCACCAAAGCACAAAAAGAAGTTGATATGTGGGAAGCAAAGAGGATAGCACAAAAACCTTCTCCACAAAAATATACATATAGATGCCAATTTTCATAGTGATCGGTTGAATGAAGTTGGAGTGAATCGAGGTCACACACATACATACATATTAACATCCATTTTTATGTATTTAGATTAATTGTTAGCTTAAATTAGAATTTTTAAATTTCATAGAAACAATAGACGAATTAATGTTTTTCTGCATTTTATACATAAAACATAAGTTTTCGTAACAAATATATATATATATATATATATATATTTGACGAATATCATTGACGAATTGAACTGAAATATACTCATAGATCCCATTTTAAAATATTGTTGATGGTTTCGTAAAAAAAGTCATTATCAGAGATATTGCATAAATTGTTTTTGTTTGAACAATCAGCTAGTAAAATAAAACTGTTGTTGGGCTGTCAGTTTTAAACACGCAGCTGACTTCTTACATAACAGCTCTTGAGTTCTACTTTTGAAGGCGATTTTCCACAATGATTGCAATTAAAAACATATTTCGGACACAAGTTAGTTTGTCTTATCGAATTTGCCTACGTCTTAAAATAACAAATATCAGGATAAAACTTGAAATTCTTATCAACAAAAATGTACAAAACCTTCTTACATGTTTATGTTTTGGAGTGAAATAAAAAAAAAGCTGAATTCGTAATGTAATTTTTTTAAAGTATGGATTGTACAGTAGAACCGGTTTTTGTGCGGTAGATAAGGACCGCATAAAAAAAAACCGCACAAAAACTATTCTTAATTCTCATAAATTCTCACATAAAACAAACAACTTCGTCGAAATACTACAGAATTTATTTTTATGCGGTGGAGGGGACCGCATAAAAAAGTCGCACTTAGAAAATATGACAATTATTTAAGAAATTTATGAGAAAGTACTTCCATAACAAAATAAGTAATTAAATTACACAATGTAACATTTTAAAAACGCTTAAATTCTCATTGTATACATGGAGAAGTTTTGAAAATGCACATGCATAATTCACTATTACTCATCATAATACAATGCGCTTATCTTCCTGTGATGAATAAGTTCAAAATCGCTTTCGTCACTTGACGATACAACTTCAATTGATTTATTTTTTGGCACCAAAAATAATAGATAAGTTTTTGCGAGGTCGGTTCGTCAGTTGCTTGTAAACGTCACGATAACCAGATATGCAAGATCGAAGCTTTTTTAACACGCTTTTGCTGTGTGAAATTTCCTACTCCTTTCGCGCACGGAATGCGTATCAATTTGAAGAAAATGCTTTTTCAATTTGTTGGAAGGCTGTATCCCTGCGTATATTTTATCCGTTCTCAAAGAGAATCCGGTTCTTCTTGTCCGTCTTCATAATCTATCAAATTATTGATAATGCCACTGTCATTGAAAGTTTCGTCTTCAATCATGCGCGGGCTGTTGAGAGAAAGCAGCTGAACGTGCATTGTCGGGGAACTGTTTATAACAAATGAACAAAGCATCTTGAAGTATGTATATATACATTGCAGTGGCATAACGTACATCTCCGCATTCCTCGTCACGTGTGTGTGTGGGGGGGGGATGCAAGTCCTAATTAAAGCCAAATACGTATTTACCCAATTTATAAAATATTAAAGGCAAAACCTGACTTTACAGGGGGGGGGGGGAGGCTAACTAGGGTTTGCAATCTCGTGTCATATTTTCAATC
The DNA here is from genome assembly GCA_019973975.1 of Trichonephila clavata. Classification (NCBI taxonomy): domain Eukaryota; kingdom Metazoa; phylum Arthropoda; class Arachnida; order Araneae; family Nephilidae; genus Trichonephila; species Trichonephila clavata. The sequence continues at coordinate 73,673 of BMAO01036493.1, read as the reverse complement.
CCAGGATTACATTATTCAAATGACGGGATTAGTCCCGGGATTAAGATTGGACTATTTATTAAAAATACTTACATATTAGCATAGTTGAAATTGCATAATAAAAACTGAAAATATAATTAAAAATTGATTTAATATTTTTTTATGAACCAAATAAAAAAATTTAATTCATCTTAAAAACAAACAAAAATAGTACATAATGAAATTTAAAAAAAAAAGCATTTCTTGTGTTTCTATAAATAAGCTTATAAAAACACAGCTCCTCCAGCGTTTCATCGTTGAAACGGCTTCTTATTTTTGTTATAAATTGTCCTGCTGAAGAAAATGCACGTTCTGATTCTTTACTAGTGGGTATTATCGTCATTAAATAGGAGTATGTTATATTCAGGTAGTCACCCGTCTCCCACCATTTTCAAAAAAAGAAGACATTTCTTTTTGAATTTTGCAAGACAGTGTCTCAAATCATTGATGCATATACCTCTTTGATAACTTCATTTAGTTCTTCTGTTACAATTAATTTTTGTATATAAATTGATCCTGTTATTGAATCAGAATGTGAATCAATTTCAAGTGTTACCTTATTTGAAATTGAAAATTCATTTGCATGAGCTGTTAGTAATGCAAAGGGATTTGAAGTGTCTTAAGTCTTTCAAGCAGATCCGCTATTTATTAATGGCATTTAATTGAAGAAGGAACTGTGACAAAATCTATTCTTGTGATGTTGCTTATATTACTGTGTAAACATTGCAGTGAGCCATTTAGATTTGTGCGACGTTCTCCAATAAGAGAAATGAGAGCTGAGCATATATATATTACCTATCACACTTATAATTGCACAAAAAAAAAATTCTACGTACATATTTCATAAACAATATAAATTTAAAAAAATAAAATTCATAGAAAATTTTTTTGTAAATATAATTTAGACAAAAATTAATAATCCCGGAAATAATAAAATAACCAATCCCTAGAATTAGTTAGTTACTTTAATACCGGGATTAGAAAAAACACCTAGAACCCTGGGTTTCGGAATTCCCGGGGCTGAAAATCCAACTAGATATCGTCCAAAAATTCTAGTTGCCTCTGTCCAAGTTAGCTGACACCGGACATCCTGAGGGTGAGAGAAATGTCCGTTTTCTGACCCCACTCGCGATGGGGAGAAAGTTGCAGAAGAAAAATAAGAGAAAACATATCAAATTTTACGGTTTAACATACACTTCCTTCAAGATTCAAAACGTAAGGAAACTGACATTAAACGCATGCAGTACAAAAAAAGTAAATAAGATACATTAAATGTAATACCAGATTCCGAATACTTTGAAAAAAAAATTCAAAATATAATTCAGACAAAAGTTAAATTCCTGGATTAGTTGTTTTAATCCCGGGATTTGAAAAAACCACCGGGATCCCGGGCTGAAACCTAAGGCTAACATTCTCCTTACCCACTGGTACATTGATAAAAAACTTTAGAGTGGTACCAAAGCCGTTGAAATTCATATATCGCATAAAAGGAAGATCGCACAAAAATAAAATTGTATAAAAAAAGACCGCACTCTACAGTACTTTTTCAATAAATATAAAACGCGCTTTATTTCACATTAGCCATTTCCCACCACTTCGCTGGGTTTGTTATTATCTTATATGGACTATTAGTGCTTTAAAGTTATTTTTATATATCATTAAGTTTTTAATGTATTGAAAAATATTCATATAGATTTCACCTCTTGATTTATTAATATCATAACTTGAATTTCGAAAACGGAAGTATATTTTTCTTTTACGCGTCCGTAATCTCCTACCCTTCAGAGTCGATTTCCGCAGATTCCATTTTTAAAGGATCCCTAATCAACAAAAGAAATAAGCTTGCTTAATTTCAAGTCGTAATGCGAATAGTTCAAGAAGGGGATTTTTCATGTCTATAATGCTTCGTAAACAAGACAAACCTTTTGGGAAACAGTTTTAGGAAAGCCCTTTCTTAGTGGATCTCAACTCAACAGAAAGATTTTTGCTAAATTTCAAGCTACAAAAATGGGAATTTTGGTCTCTATAACGCTCTCGTAACCACCTCGAGGGTCAACTTCCTCAAACCCCGTTCTTAACGGATCTTTACTCAATAAAAAAAACATGATTGCCCGATTTCAAGTTTGTATGTCTAATAGTATAAAAAATGGGATATTCTTAAATATAACACCCCTTTCAATCCCTTAAAGGAGGGGGGGGGGCGATTTTTGCAAATCCATTCTTAGAAAATCTCTATTCAACAACAAAACCAAACTTGCTCAATTACATGTCTGTGTACAGAGGCGGATTAAGGTAGTTGGAGGCCCCTGGCGGTAAAAGGTTTTAGGCCCATGGGCTTAAGAGTCGAAAAACTAAAATAGTGAAAAGAGTCGCTTACTTTAAATTCTCAAAATAAAATGTATTTCTATAATAAAACTCATCGGCTAAAGGAAAAATCTGAACTGTACATAAAAAAATTAAAAACCTTACTTAAGAGTTTTGATTTCTCTTTGGCAAATTCTTTAATTATTTTCACCATATCTATTTTACGCAAAATATTTTATTCTGTATTAATATGGCCATGTTATTCAATTTCTCTTTTCTCCCATAGTACTTCTTAAATTATTTTTATCACGTTTTAAAACTAAAAAAGATCATTCACCTGATGCATTCGATATCGGTATTGTTAAAAATATTTTCAAAAGTTTTTCTACATTAGAACTTTTTTTACATCTCGATTAATTTCTAGCGGGGTTTTCATTCTATCTTTGTTTTCTTTTCATTTCTTGTTCCAAGGTGGCGTGGTTAACTTGTCGCTAGCCTTTGCACTCATCAAGCTTGGGGCCCCTGGCGGCCGCCAGGTCCGACACCCGCTTAATCCGCCACTGTCTGTGTATATAGATCTAATAGTTCCGGAGATATCGTGATGAGTAGTTTTTCTCTTTTATATATATAAAGAGCCCCCTCTTTTTTAACACGCTTTTATAAGTTTCACTTGGATGTAACGGAATCTTAGAACTCGAATTTTACCCACTTAAAAAAGATCAGATTCATTCGAAATTTCGCACACTTGTCCAGGACCGATGACAATACAATAATTTCATAATTTTGTTTCATTGTCCTTTTCAGGATTGTCAGGAATAAGGATAATCAGATTTGGCGACGATTCCATATACCACTTCCAGATTTGGCGACTTATTTTCTTATTTACGAGGGTTGGAACTTAAATAGTGGCAACAATTTATTTACATGGAACACTAAAGTGATTCACGTCACCATGTTTTACAGAGCTTCAAAAAAGTCGCCAGCATTGTATATAACCCGTTTTCAACGATGAGGAAGCCGAACACCTGTAGCAGCGCCTGTTCTGTTGATAGTTAGAAAGGACCGGTCTACCGCCGCAAGAATCGTGAAGTGAATGCCATGAAGTTGTTCCTTCACCTTAGGAATTAAGTCACAAGGACTTAGATTTGGGGGTCGATCACTGTCCATTAGTGCGACAACAGCATGCACTGCTTTGCTGACACTAGGATGACTTGGCCGATGTATGTCTGCCACATTTTGGCGTCCTTCATTGAAGCCTTTTCCTCATCTTGCAACAGTTCTATAAGGCAATGCAAACTCCCCGAAAGCCTCTTGAAACGCTAGATGACATTGTCGTGCTGTACGACCTCTGGCACATTCAATTTTTATCCAACTTCGTTGTTCTTGTTTTGAAAACATCCTGACAACACTTACTTTAGACCGCAAACTAATACAAGGATCAGTTCTTCGAGTCATTTCGAATGCGCGTGACGTAGGAAGGACGAGTCTTTTTGCTGAGAGGTAAGGTAGGTATGTAGCTCACATGTGGTATACACTACATTATCTGGTTTTGTTGTGTAGCGTTTTTATAGCAGTGTTGCCACTATTAAAGTTCAACTCTTGTAAAAGTATGGAGCGTTATTAAAAAGAAACTCAATTTAGAACACATTTCAAATACTAGCTATTAAGTTTATAGAAGTTTGGAAATTAAAATATCAGCTGATATTAAATTAACATATTAACAGCTGATTTAATTAGCGAGGACTTGATATTTGTTACAAGTATGAACAACAATTTCTTACTCATGATCCGGACATAGAATGTGCATTATAATTTCAATGTAATAACCATAACTTTTGTGCAGTAAGATATCAAGAATTATATAAGTAACTTTATTGGGGGGGGGGGACACTAACAACAAATTTTGTAGGGAAAAAAAAGGCATCATCTTGAGGCCATTTATAACAAATGAAATTCTTGATATGAATCAAAACCGAAGTGTCGTCCTTTTGACTCCGATTTCCTTCTTTATAGTCAGCTGTGTATTTTTCATTCCAAATTCTGGTTATTGATTCATGACTCCATCAGTCCTGATTTTGAGTAGTAGAAAGAAATTAAGCAAATATTATGTAATTAAATAGCAAGAAATAAATTTCTAAAAAAAGTTCTTTAATATAGGATAAATAAAGTTAATTTTTATTGGAGGGAGAAAACACAAAACTTTAATACAATAAATTAAATTTAATTAAAAAAAGATTTTAAATTCACTAGAAATGTTAGTTTACAGGCAATAAACAAATGAGATTTTTTTTTAAAAAAAAAGAAAGTTAGTAGTTTCCAATAAGATTTAAGAATGATATGGTGGCTCAGAAGTTTCATAAGTTTGCCAATACCTGCTAAAGCGTATATAGGTGATAATTAAAACAAAAGAACTGGCTTCATTATATGATGGCAAAAGCTTCGTACATAATTTGTATATTAAATTAAACCTAGTGGGGGATAAAAAAATTAAATTACTAACACACTATTAGCTATATCACTAAAGTGTAAAGTTTTATACAATATAGAACAATGTTAGGAAAATGAAACTCAGTAAAAATTTATATTCAGGTTAGATGCAGAATTCACTTTAGAACAGCGAAATGAGCTGACAAGATTTTTGTTGTTGAATATCTTTAATACAAAATTATAATTATTGCAAAATCCGGAGTATAGCCTGCACCTATACTTTCAAGCTGTATTCTTGAATTTTTAGGTATATTCTATGTATAATGCTCACCCCCTTTTTTAAGAAGAAATCTGAAATACATGTGGGCATGGTCGTATGTTTTGAAGTCATTTATTCGAGGTATTATTTCAAGTTTTTGAAAAAATAGTATAATAGTACTCTTAAAGCTCATAAGGAATGTCTTTTCTTTTGAATAGACAATATTTAGATTTAAATAAAACAGTATAAATTTTTTTCTATCCTCATCTCTGTTCATTTTTATACCCAATGTATAACGTGCACCTGTAAATTTCGATCTTATTTTTTGTGTTAAAAGTGCGCATTATATGCTAGATTTTATGGTATATAATAATTTTGTGTGAAACTGAAAGATACAGTTCATTTTTTTCCCAAAATCCATAACAACCTTCTACAACAGTGTTTCATATGCAAGGTTACCATATTGATGTTCCTGAATTTTTTCTCACATATATATATAAAAATCAGCCCATAAAAGCTTTTTTTTTGTTTACTTTACGCCAATAAAAATTTAAGAAGAAATTTATCATTGCTGTTGTAAAAATGCTTGTTGAAAGTATACATAAACAATGACACAGACATACTACCTTGAATAACAAATGATAAAATATTTATTACATGAAGTAATTGATTTTTTTTTACAAAAATTTACATCTTAATAAGCTTGTAACATGTTATGAACAGCATCAGAACTTATATTCACCAGTCTTTGTTGGAATTCCAAAAGATAATCAGGCCTTAAAGCCTTTTTTGCTCTCCAAAACAGATCATCATGGGAGGAAAGACTTCCATGTTCAATTTCAAGTTTCAAATAATCCAACCAAATATCTAGAAATAAAATAAGATATCAAAGAAATTATTCTCCTAAGAGTATCAAATTGAAATACTAGTTAACAAGAGATTATCATGACAACAATGCAAAGCAGAAAATACATTTAAAAAATAAAATCTATAGGCTGCCACAAGACTTATTTTTCTAATTCAATAATGAACAATCATTTAAAATTTTTTGTATAAGCAAGAGAACTTGGACAAATCACTCTTTTTCTAGCACATTTAAATAATTGTTTTAAAAAAAAAAGTTCAAAAACCACCTTTTACCCTAAACAAATACACCCTTTTTTTTTAAACACTGCCTTTTTTTCACGATTTTGAAATAACATGGTACATGAATTCGAAGAATTTTTTATTCTATTCTATCATGAATTTAGGGATTCGTGCCCTTTGAATGAGGCTGATTTGATCAAATTTATGACAGCTTACAATAATAAAGAAGTCGCTAATGATGAAGTCAAAGTTCAGCTATTAACAGCTGATTAAATTAGCGAGGGCTTCAAATTTGCTACGAGTATGGAACAACAATTTCTTACTCATGATCCTAACATAGAACGTGCTTAAAGTCATAACTTTTATGCAACACAAGATATTAAGAATTATATAAGTAAACTTTATTCGGGGGGGGGGGGGGGAGTAGCACTAACAACAAATTTTGTAGGAAAGAAAAAAGGCATCACCCCAAGGCCATTTATAACAAATGAAATTCTTGATTTGAATCAAAACCGAAGTGCTGTCCTTTCGACTCTGATTTCCTTCTTTATAGTCTAGTTCCGGGGTGGGCATTACGCCGATCGCGATCGACTGGTGAACCACTAAGACATTTTGGAGTGACCACTTAAAAATTTTACCAGTTAGTAATTATATATAGAAAATTCAAGATTGGTTGACAGTACACAGACTAAGCCTTCTACTGACTATAACAACAAAAACTAACTTTAGATAAAAATGTTTTATTTTTTTAAATGTATTTTAAATTGTTTCATAATAAATGTATCATTTGATATAATTATATTTGGGGGTATTATTATTAAGTTTGTATCTTGCGGTCTGCTTTAAATGCAGTTTTAAAAGTGTTTTGTTTTAAAGTTCTGTTGGTAAGTACATATTCCGTACTTATTAAGTTATAATAATAACCTTTTCCTTGCCTCACCACACCTATGCCCTTAGGTAGTAGCACACACAAGAATTTTTAAGGGGAAGGGGGTCGAGGATTGAAGGTCTACCATTCTTGTATCATACCCGAATACGCAGCCAAACATATATATATATATTTTAATTTGTCGATTGTCAAGAACAAAAAACAGCAAAAGATAAATTACTGAACAAATAATTTTCATTAATAAATAAAAAAAATTACTAATATCAAATACTTAATTACATTTTACGTACTATATACATGGGAATATAATAAATCGGAAAAAAAATGAAGGGTTATGAGGGAGGGTCCGGATATTTACAAATATCCCCAGCATATTTACAAATATATGTAGTACATATATTAAAGTTGTATGGGGTAGCCTAGTGGTTAGAGCATTGGACTCCAGACCGGAAGGCCTGGGTTCGATGCCACCAAATGCCCACTGAGTACAAACTGAGAATGTGCTCGTTAAATCAGTGGGTCTGAATGGTGTCGCCATCTATTGTGTTGTACCGAGCAAAATCCCACTGTCACCTTCATAGGGGCTCACAGCTTAGGCTAATGACAGGCGTAAAATTCTAGCCCTTAGCTGCGATGAATTTCGTGGACCTTGATTTGTTGTTACTGTTGTTCAGGTGGCATAAGCAACAACAACAAGTTGTATGATATAAAAAAATTATCTATTTACAGTTTATTCAGTGAGAGGGCTGAACAAATAAATTCAGAACAAGGTTCCAAAGTCTTCAGTCAAGTTTGGATTTCCTTGTCAACTATTCAAAGTTTTTCTTGCTTTTTAAGGCTTGATTTCTGTCAATGCTGAAAGTTCAGATTCATGGAATCATGACTATGTAAAAGGCAGCAAAATTAAAAGCTTTCAAGTAGACTGTAGGGCCTAAACTCTTGACAAAAAGCCAAAACCCATCCAATTTTTTTGATGAATGTTCTATGGTAAAATTTGTTTTTCAAATCAATGATTAATTCTTTTTCTGTAGTCAAATTTGGTATGTTGCAAATTACGAATAGTTTGATAAAGCCTTCCTTTAAATCCTTCACTGAAATCAAAGGAAAGTAGCTTTGAAGTGAAGTTTGAAGCCAACTGACCCAACATCAATTATAATGGGGGGGGGGGGAATTACCAAATAAAAACTGTATCCAAAAAAGATTTTCAATACATACTATACTATTGTAAACTATACTATACTATTGTATCCAAAACTCCTTGTGGCTCATAGATTGAGAAACAAGGGGCTATAAAAAGCATGTATTCGCAAATGCTTTTCTGAGTTGCCACAAACACAACTGAAGATACTATCAATTTAGAATTGTTTCTAAACTAAAATCTATCTGATGCTGACACTATGACACAAAAGTAAGATCATTGGCTGAACAGTAAACTAAGCGTAAAGCTACAATAAACAAAATCCTAGGTCTCCAGAATTAATTCATCACAGGAAGACCAACAGTAATACATTGACAAACAATGATGTTACATATCCAGTGTCGCTTCTTGTCTACTTCTACCCATATGACATGTTTGGTTAAAAATTCTGTTATGATAAAATTTCCTTTTGATAAAAAAGCGTACTGCATCTTTGTTCATTTGTTAATTCCAGATTTTCATCAATGCAACAAAATGGTAGAGAAATCTACGTAACAGTATAAGAGAAAATAAATGGTACTCATTTCATATTAACTGCCATTAACAGGTTGATAATTAAAATAGGGCACACTTTTTATATCAGTAACTGATTATATACCTGAATTTCGTGTACTCTATGTATTGACAGGTTCAACTTCAAGGTTTCTACAACAAGTAAGCAGATTTTTGCATAAATTCTTAAGCATCTAGCATTTCCCCCAATATATATTTAATTACAGTTTAGCTGGATATTATGATTTATTTAAATCAGCACAAATTAAAACCACCCAAATTATTCATGATAGAACTCATTATTTTGAATGATAGACAAAAAGGAGAGCACACTTGAAACAATTTAATATTGTACAGAATTTTTCTATAAGTATTTTTTTAATAAGGTTAAGACTCCTATACACTTACAATAGCATAATTAAATTGATTAGAAATTTCTAAACTGGAATAAACCCTCTTTTGTTTCATATATCACCTTTACTTTTTTTACTGAGAGAAGGAAAAATTCTATTTAGTAGTTAAATCCAATTATGAGGAGAATAAACACAAACATTTTCACATCTTGCAATTAAACAGTTTGAAATCATATTTAAAAAAAAATTCTTCTCTTTCATTAAAAATTTTTATGTTCAGATCAGTTTTTTTAAATTTTTTAGAAATATATATATATATATATAATCCTTATACCATAAATCCCTTCAGATTTATAGGCATATCTTTAGTGTGATCAGTTCATTAAAAAAATTTCAAAACAGATTAATAACAGAGAAAAACTTAAAGCAGATTTTTGAATAAACTTTATATGTGTGAATTCATTTCTCAATAGTTATATTTTCCAAAATTATATGTCGAAAGAGTTTACAGTCTTCCATCTTTCACATGGCACTTATATAAACAGTTAAAAGGTTCCACATATCAGTCTTTCAATGATATATAGTACTAGTTAAGTCATTAATAACTTAAGAATCCTAAGATTTAATAAAATTAAAGCAAATTTTTTTAAAAAAACAATACCAATTAAAAAAAGCAAAGGAATGGTTCAATTTTTTCCAATTCTAGTTTATTAAGCAAAACTACTTAAAAATAATAATTTTAGCCATTTTTTAATGTTTTACAGTTGCCAGAGTAAATTACTTAAAAATAAGTCTTATACTAATTTATAAAATTTATATCATAATCAGTAAAATTAAAAAAACTTACCAGTATCTTCAGATCCAAATTCACGGACTCCATCTTCAAAGTACTCTCGTAGTGTTTTTACTGGAACATCCAGCTGATATTAACAAAAACAAATTTTATTTTTACTGAAATAAAAAATTACAAGTAACAATTTGAAATATAGTTTATATGAAAATGGCTAGGAACAGGTATCAATTGAAAAGATTAAAAAAAATTATAATAAATTAACATGAACTTTCGATAAATTTGAAGGAAAAAAATCAGTTTCTCTAAAAAGGAAATTAAACTGATGCAAAAACAGTTAAAAATTAATAAGGGAAATATTTATAAGAAAAGAAATTTTATGTAATAAAAAATTATAAAAAAATGACACATAAAGATAAAAAAAACCAATCATTTTGCAAAATTATTGATAAAAACTTTTAAAGTACATATGTAATAATATTAAAAAAAACTCTCTATCAATTTACTTTCTATTTTAATATGGGTAACTTGTATATTTAAAATATATATATATATATAAAATAGTTCCATTTATACCTGCGCTTTTTCAATTCGTATCATCTTCTTAACAATTGGTGGAAAAAGTGGTCCTAGTTTTTTAAATCTATAAATATATATGTAAAGAAAGCAACTATAGTAGGATATTAAAAGTAAGATCTGATAGAGCAAAAAATTGAGGTTTATTTGCAATTTAATTCAATCTTAAAATAAGAATAATTTTATACTCTTAAAAGTATATAAAATTATAACACAGCTTTATATTCTGAATTTATTTTATTTAAAAGTGATATATTTAAATAATATCAAAAAATAAATATTAAAAAGATTTTTTTCTAAATAAAATTGAAAGAAATTAAGAAATTTTTTTTAAAAAAAAGATTAAATGTTAATAAAGTTTTAAATTTTATTGTGGCAGAACAAGCATATTTAAACTCCCAAAATACATTAAAAAACCAGTATTGCAAAAATGAATAGTATGCTAGATTAGTATACTATTCATTTATTAGTATACTAATCTAGATTATGCTAGATTAGTATACTATTAGCAAAAATGAATAGTATTTAGATTTAGAAATAGAAATTAATCCTTCATTTCCCCAACTAATATTATTATCAAGAATTCATTAATATTAAAATTAATAAACAAGTAGTACATTGAAATTTCAATAAAATATAACTGAAAACAATTATACAAAAACATACAAAACGAACGTTTTTTTTTGTTTCAGAAATAAAATTGCATAAAAAAATAATATTCACCTTTTGTACAAAGATCTTGCTTCAGTTATGCCATTTTTAAGAGCACAGACTTCTAAATACATTTCTTTTAGAGGAACTGAAATTTCTTTTCTTTTATGAATACCATTCTAGAGAGAGGTTAAAAAAATAAATAAACCTCTACAAATTGTTACAAAATTTAACTGTCAAGTGTTTTAATGATTCACTGAGAATCAATCTTATCGTTTCAAAAAAACTATTTGCTTATACATAATTATCTCATTAATAAGTTACATGCACTGGTTCATTGCCATCTATAATATATATACACACAGTATAACAATAAATTACAAATATGAAGTCAAAGTAATAGTGCATATCTTCAGTTAAAGTTTTTGTAAATGCAGTTTTATTACAATACTAAATAAAGCACAGTTATTATAATAGGTATGTGATACCCCCTTTGAAGATACTTAATTATATATGTATTCATTAAGAAATTTATGGTTTTAATTGAGGCATCCATACCTTGTTTGAATTTTGAACACTTGTGTTTGTGGTCCATCTGGCACCCGTGGTACATTAGACACTACAAGTTGAGTTACAGTAGTTTCAGGCATTTATAAACCTATTTCTTTACTCATCTTAAATGAAATGTTTGAGGTTCTCAAATGCACATGATTCCCAACAAATGTTTTACCCACTGAATTTTGAACAATGCATGATTGAGTATTTTTACTTCTAGAAGTCACTTTAGCAAGTGTTCATGTTTTAGTGCTTAAGTCATACTTGGTTACATCATCACCACTATGTAATAGACCAAAATTGGCTGAACCTTTGTTATAATGCACTTTTTGAGTTTTAACAAATTCCCAATACTTTTCTGCATTTAATAATATTGAATGGATGGGGAGCTTAGTTTTTAATCTCAACCAAACAGGAGCTATGTTGGGGATAAATATATTCTAGAAATAGGGAGTATTTCTATATTCCCATTAACCCCATTATTATTCTCATTAGTCTTTTTTGTTATTGTCTTTGCAACCCCCACAGCTCTTTCAATTAACCAGTTACTTTTAGGATATCCCATTCCTTTGCAAAGGCCTTACTCTCCAAAACTGTGGAACTTTGTCATAAACAATTTCTTTAGGAGCCTCATAAACGAGAAAACCAAACTCTTAAATAGTTTATTAATTTCTGTTACAGTTTTGCTTTTTAGCCTTTCTATTTCAAAAAGCTATTTATTTATACACAATTATCACATTAAAAAGTTACATACACTGGTTCATTGCTATCATAATATATACGCAGTACACCATCAAACGACATACATGAAGTTAAAGTAGTACATACCTTCAGATAAATTTACAGTAAATAGTTTTATTACAATACAAAATAAGAAATTATTGTAATAGGTATGTGATATTAACAGTTTAAAATATAAAAATGTAAATATCTGTTTACCTCAAAAAGTTCTATTAGTTTTTCAGGAGAAGAAATAGACAGCCAATCTACACCTAATTTCCATAGTGTGACAGAATCCTTAAAAAAAATTATACATATGAAGTTGATGAGTAAAAGACTAATGATGGTGGAATTAAGAATAAAAATACTTACTGTAAAATCTGGCACATAATAGGTACTTTTAACACAAAAAATAGGATCAAAATTTATGGGTGTGTGTATAAACTGGTCAAGAGTTTTTTTTAAAAAAAACATGAGCATAGAAAAAAATTAGACTTCTGCATATTTTAAAATTACTGTTAATTTTAAAATAAATGACATTCCTTATGAACTTAAAGGGTTGTAGTACTGGAAATATCTAATTTAATCAAAAGAAAAACAAAAGTTCTATTGTATAAAAGTCTTTTAAGATCAGTACTAACTCAAGCATGGGAAACTTGGTCCATGTCTAGAACAAATGTGAACATGATAAGTATATCTGAAAGGAAGTATTTTTGGAGGAATTCAAGGAAATGGCATGTGGTGAAGAAGATCAAATATAGAACTCTATAATTCATATAAAGAATCTAACATCGTTAATTTTATCAAAGTACAATGAATTAAATGGGCAGGACCTGTTGTCAGATTGGATGAAGACCTCTTTACTAAAAAAGTTTTCGATGCCCTATCAACTGGCCTACGGAGAAAAGGCATGCCAAATCTAAGATGAATTGATGGCCCAGAAAAAGATCTCCTAGTTTGAAAACCAAAATTAGAGAACACTAGCAGGAAGTAGCATGGCCTGGAAAAGGCCAAGGCCCACCCTGCATTGTTGAGCCAATGAGGAAGGAAGTTCAAGAAGTATACTGTTTTTTTTAAAGCTTGAAATAATACCTCGAATAAATGACTTCAAAACATATGAGTACTGCACATGTACATTTCAGGTTTCTTCATAAAAAAAAAGAGGTGCATGTTATATGAAAAATATACCTTGTAACAGTTACATTTAAACTCTGCCTTCCCTTGACAAATAACGACAGCCAGGTGGCACAACTTGTTCTTGGGGGGAAAAGAGAACGTTTTTCCAGAGTTGTTGTGCTGTTGGACGGTCCCCGAGCGATGGGTACACGTGGAGTCAGGGAAAGCCTTTCCCTCCTTTTATGTCTCATTCCTACACTATGTATTTTGTGTGTGTGTGTGTGTATCTCCTTGTGTTGTGGAACTTCATGAACATTAAAAATATCTTGTTCCTGTAACCATCAAGGCTGCATTACTTAATCTTTCACAACATGGGTGCATTACAATGGCTGCCCAACGTGTTTTCTTTTACCTGCATTTTGCTTTCCTTCGACAAGTAACCACGTGTATAACGTGTTATGTGTGTGTCGCCCTGACACTAAATGTGAAAGTGCACGATTTTATTGGAAAACCCAAAGTGAAAGTGTTATGTATGTGTCGCCCTGACACTAAATGTGAAAGTGCACGATTTTATTGGAAAACCCAAAGTGAAAGTGTTATGTGTGTCTTGCTCTGACACTAAATGTGAAAGTGCACGATTTTATTGGAAAACCAAAAGTGAAAGTGTTATGTGTGTGCCAAGAGGAAAAAATCATCGAAAGTGTGTTGAATAAAAAGTGAAAATATCTTATGCGAATTCATCTTATGTCATTTAAAATGCGCGAATGGTGCTTGCAACATATATATATATATCAGAGATTGTGTGGTTGAAGAAAACGAAAAATTAAATCTGTGAGTAGATGTAACAAATCTTTTGTAAATAATATTGAAGAATGTGATTGTGTATGTTTCTTAAAATATTAATATATATATTTTGTTTCAAATAATTTAATATTCTTGTTTATTCTTATTTCAATCTGGTGTTTAAAATACCTTGAAATTTAAATTGTGAAAGATCATTTCTGCTTTCAAACAGAAGCAACTTGTTTAACAATATTCATAAATATATGTGTGTTTTAAAATAATTGCTATATAATAATTTGCTACAAACAATTGCTATATTGAGTAAATGATGAAATTCTTGGTTATAATTATTGTAAGTCAAATAATTTAAAAAAAAAAGTTCAAATATTAAAAAGAAAAGAAGTATATGATTATCCACTTCCTTTTTCTGTGCTTGTGTTAGTTTTAAACTATGATTCATCCAGAAAATGTGATGTGCTGAATAAGCAAATAAATAAAATAGGGAGTAGACAGTTCAAGGTTGTTTGCAAAATGTTCTTTATGACTGAGTTCTATTGATTTTTTTTATTTTATTATTTTTGTTGTTGCTGATAGAATAATAAGCATATTTTAAGTGTTTGAAGGTATTATGGTATATTTTGGATATAAATGAATGATCATTATAAGGATTTTCACAATCAAATAAGGATTTACAATTGTCATTATTTAAAGTGTATATATATTGGGTACTTTGAGAATTTCATATTCCTAATTAAGATTAACAGTGTGGTATATTTAGCCTTTAAATGTTTTTCATGTAATAAGTATATACTTTTAGCATAGCATAACATCTAGTGACAGTTTTTTCAATGTGCTATTGTGTCTCATAATTAACTTTATATTTTGATACACAGCTGAGTTTGTGGAAATTTATTTAGATTTTCACGAGATCTTTTTATATGTTATGAAATGTTTCTCTTATTTATGTTTTTTCCCTACAGGGAAGGCAGTTGTTAATGAGTAGCTAATATGTAATAATTGCTTATTGGGATAACTAACTTAATTTACAACTTCCAGTATACATAAAAAACATGAATTTAGTTTTATTTAAGAGATAAATATGGCTTTCCTCTCAAAGGGAAAAAGATAGACCTCTATAATTTAGGAATTGAGCTACGAGTTGATGTAACTTCAGATGATAAAATCATCGATTTGCGTGAGAAAATCACTTCATGCTCATTCTTTAAGGATAATGAGCAGTTTGTGAAAGAAATGCTGGATAACATTGTTGATGAACGTAAAGCGCTTGAAGATGAAGCCATAAAGAAAATAGAACGGGAAGACAAGTGTCTAGCTGAGCAGAGAGCATTTGAGCTTGAAAAGCTTAAATTACAATCAAAAAATCCTCTACCGTCCTTAGGTAATGCCCCTCAAATGGATTCTAGCCCCATGAGGCTCGACCTGAAAACAGTATTACCCACATTTATTCCTGATAAAGATGACATGTCATTGTTCTTAACAGTGTTTGAAAGACAAATGAAGCTTTTAAATGTAACTGCGGATTTTTGGGTATCACACTTAATTGGAGTCCTTCCAAGTGATATTGGCAGATTAATTGCAAGAGAACCAGAAGAGATGTTTAAAAATTATGCCCACATTCGCAATATTTTATTACAAAGGTTCAAACTGACAGCTGACCGTTTCAGAGTTATTTTCAGTAGACATCAGAAACAGGATCATTCCACGTGGAAAGATTTCTTTTTTGAGCTCAGAACCTTCTTTGAAGGTTGGCTAAAGGAATTAGAAGTCAACTCTTTTGACTCGTTGAAAGATCTCATCATTGCAGATCAAATTAAAAAGAAATGTAGTCCCGAGTATAAGAATCATTTCCTTGACAGTTGGGAAAAACTTAATGATCCAGTCGTGTTAGCTGAAAAGCTGGACTCGTATGAACATGTTAAACTTCCTTCTCAAAAACTAACAAAACTCCCCAAACCACCAGAGCTAAATAAACCTCGGTTTCCTAGAAACACGGGCAATCCGGAGTTTAGAAAGCCTAATTTATTCAAAGTTGAAAAGAATGTTTCCGGTAACCACAACAGTACTTCTGTTAACTCTAGCTACATGCCAGCACGAAATATTAACACTGGTTGTCACCCACCTATTTCTTGTTATAGTTGTGGCAACCCTGGATTTATTAAATCAAAATGTCCAAAATGCTTACAAAAAAAGAGACTGCCTCTGTCAATGCCATACAGATGTGCACTTGTCTTACCACTCCAGTAGCTCTACTTGACATTCAAGTTTATGAAGCTACAGGCACAGTTTGTGCTGATACAGGAGCCAGCCAGTCAGTTGGGGGAGAATTAATGTTTAACTTTTTAAAGAATCGTAGACAAAAATTCACAGAGTTTCACCTTTCTATGTATTTAGCTGATGGTCAGCAATCCACATCCCTTGTTAAAAAAGCTAAAGTGCCAATCACCATAGGTGGACGAACTTTCCAAACTGATTTAATTTTTTTGCCAAATGCAAAGGGTAACCGCACCCTTCTAGGTGTTGACTTTTTAAGGACATCAGGAATCGTAATGGACATGCGTAATAATTTTTGGTATTTTGGTAACAAACCAAGCTTCAAGATACCTTTCTCTAAAGATGTTTCTTTGCCTGTAGACGACAGCACTGCCAAAATAAATAGTAGTTCCTGTCCCGCAAATTCAATTCTTAGTGATGTTCCATTACAAATCAAACCTGTTGATGAAACTGAGATTGATTATCTCCATTTACGAGAAGAAGAAGGACAGGCCCTGAATGTAGAAGAAAGAAATTATTTGATGGTGCTACTTAATGAAAGTAAAGATGTTTTCAGACCCGGGGGAGAACCAACTCCATTCGTGAAACACTTTATAAACACAGGTGACCACCCACCAGTTTCAACTGCACCTTAAAGATTATCTCCAAACAGAAAAGAACTCTTAAGGAAAGAAATTGATAAACTTTTGGCTAATAATATTATAGAAGAATGAGAGTCCCCATACGTAGCTCCAGTGGTTTTAGTGCCCAAGTCTAATGGATCTGTTAGGTTGTGCATAGATTATCGTAAATTAAATGCGATTACTATACCTGACAAATATCCCCTGCCCCTTATGGATGCTCTTTTACATGATGCCAAATCTTCTGCTTTTATGTCTATCCTTGACTTAAAATCCGGTTATCATCAAGTAGAGGTTAATCCAGCGGACCAGGACAAGACTGCATTAGTTTGCTCTTTTGGTACATTTAGGTACAAAAGAATGCCCTTTGGACTTCGCAATGCCCCAGCGACCTTTCAGCGTCTTATGGACCAATTTCGTAATGGATTGCCAAATGTAAATATTCTGGTGTATTTAGACGATATTGTTGTGTTGTCTGAAACGTTTGAACAACACATTGAGGACTTAAGAAGGGTCTTCGACAGACTTAAAAAATTTAAATTATGTGCTAACAGAGAAAAATGTAAGTTTGTTTGCTCTCGTGTAAAATACCTTGGATTATGGATAACTCCTAAGGGAATAGAGGTGGATCAAGATAAAACTGCAGCGATACAAAACATTCCTTCTCCGAGAAATCTAAAGCAGCTACAGTCATTTTTACAGACCTGCTCATGGTATAGAAAATTCATCCCGAATTTTTCAGATATTGCTAGACCCTTTAGCAACTTGACAAAGAAAAGTACTGCTTGGAAATGGAGGGAAATTGAGCAACAAGCATTCCAGACCCTCAAGCAATGTTTAATAACTCCGCCAATACTGAAGCAAGTTGATCCTAAAAAGCCTTTTATCATCTGGATGGATGCAAGTAGTTACGCCCTAGGTGCAGTTCTGCTACAAGGAGAAAGTCCCGCCAATGAACAGCCAATAGAATACGCCAGTAGACTCTTAAGCTCTGCTGAGAAGAATTACTCGACAACAGAACGAGAAGCCTTGGCTGTAGTCTGGGCCCTTAACAAATTTAGAGGGTATATTGAAGGTGCAGAAATTACAGTGGCATCCGACCACCAACCATTAAAGTGGCTGATGAGCTTAACATCTCCAACCGGAAGATTAGCCCGTTGGGCGCTTCAAATACAATCTTACAATCTGAAGATTGATTATTTTCCCGGAAGATGCAATGTTATTGCAGATATGCTTTCTAGGCCAGCGTCTAAGGACGAAGAAATTTGTGAATTAAAAACTATAATTATTGATTTCCCGACAAGAACAGCTATTGATTTAAGAACAGAACAATTGAAGGATCCTGAGTTAGAAAAGATAATTGATTGCTTTGAAAACCCCAACAAGGGAGTTGACTTTGCCAATTGGACTGGGAGAGGGTACGTGATGAATCAGGGAGTACTAAACCGGTACTCACTTCATGTTGAAGTCGATGAAGCTCAACTAGTTGTCCCTACTCACGAGAGAGAGAAGATATTAAAATTGCACCACGATGCTCCCACCGCTGGACATTATGGAGCTGATGGTACCTTTTCTAGAATTTCTTCAAAATATTATTGGACTGGTATGAGGAAATTTATTGCCAATTATGTGAAGAGCTGTTCAGAGTGCATTAGATATAAAGCCACAAATCAGAAACCTGCTGGTCTTTTGCAGACCCCTGTTCCAGCTCAACGATTCGAGAGCATAGCTATTGATCTTTTTGGTCCTTTACCAGAAACGAGAGAAGGTATGAAGTGGATATTCATAGTGGAAGATTACACCACAAAATGGTAGAGTTATTTCCATTAAAGCAAGCTACTGCTAAAGAATGTGCTATAACACTTCTAAATGAAGTCTTCCTAAGGTACGGCGTGCCTCGTCAACTAATATGTGACAATGGGACTCAATTTGTAAGTGCGGTAATGCAGCACAGAGTGCATTAGATATAAAGCCACAAATCAGAAACCTGCTGGTCTTTTGCAGACCCCTGTTCCAGCTCAACGATTCGAGAGCATAGCTATTGATCTTTTTGGTCCTTTACCAGAAACGAGAGAAGGTATGAAGTGGATATTCATAGTGGAAGATTACACCACAAAATGGGTAGAGTTATTTCCATTAAAGCAAGCTACTGCTAAAGAATGTGCTATAACACTTCTAAATGAAGTCTTCCTAAGGTACGGCGTGCCTTGTCGACTAATATGTGACAATGGGACTCAATTTGTAAGTGCGGTAATGCAGCAGTTATGTTATGTCTTGGATATCAATCAAAGTCTCATTCCCGTATATCACCCGCAGGCAAATCCAGTAGAAAGAAAAAATAGGGACTTGAAACCTCGCTTGGCAATGATGGTAGGTAACAACCATACATTATGGATTGAAAAGCTACCAGCTATTAGGTTCGCATTGAATACTGCAAAATGTGAGTCCACAGATCACACGGCAGCATACCTAACCTTCGTCAGAGAATTACGAACTTTAGACCAAGTAAATACTGATCTACGATCTGTCATCCATAACGATAATTTTGTACCTGAATTTACACCCTATTTAAAACGCTTTGAAGGATATATGTCACAAATTAAAGAAAATATTGAGAAGAGTCAAGATCGTCAAAAAACATCTGCTGACAAATCACGTAGACCAAGTCCTAACTATAAAGTTAATGATCTAGTATGGGTACAACTGCACCCATTAAGTAAAGCGAGTCAAAACAGGAGTGCCAAACTGATGCCCAGGAGAGACGGGCCTTATATTGTGCTATCCCAGAGATCCCCCCCCATTTGTAGTAGCTAGTTGTGACAAACCTGACGAACCTTTAGGTGTCTATCATGCATCAGCTTTAACACCTTTTCTGAATGTCATACAGACCCAGTCTCCTGTAGTACCTCTCAGGAGAAGAGGAAGGCCTCGCAAACAACCATTGATTCCTAGAGGAACTGCTGGAGAGAATGCCATATTGTCTGATAGTACACCACCTCGCCGAGACGGTCTTCGGCGGTGTAAGGGGAGAATGTAACAGTTACATTTAAACTCTGCCTTCCCTTGACAAATAACGACAGCCAGGTGGCGCTACTTGTTCTTGGGGGGAAAAGAGAACGTTTTTCCAGAGTTGTTGTGCTGCCGGACGGTCCCCGATCGATGGGTACACGTGGAGTCAGGGAAAGCCTTTCCCTCCTTTTATGTCTCATTCCTACACTATGTATTTTGTGTGTGTGTGTATCTCCTTGTGTTGTGGAACTTCATGAACATTAAAAATATTTTGTTCCTGTAACCATCAAGGCTGCATTACTTAATCTTTCACAACATGGGAGCATTACAACCTGAAACTTAAAAATTGCAGCTTGAAAGTACAGGTGAGCATTATACACTGGAATTAATGGTAATCAAAGTGAAATGTAAAAAAATAATTGTTTCTAACATTATTTTGCAGCTACAATAAAATAACAATTTGGAAGTGTCTTCAAGCACTTCCGACCTAATTGTCTCACTAATGGGAATAAGTATATATCTTCTGCTTTCAAAGATCCTCTAAAATTTTTAGTCAGTCAAAAAATAAAGAATTCACTTTCCATTTATGCACATATATTGCCCAAATGCTTAGTTATTCTAATAAGAAATAGTAACAAAAAAGTTCACAACAAATGAACTTTTTATTCAATCAATGGAGTATTTAAATAGTTATTGTTACATGTTAAACTTAGAGTTACATACTATATAAATATGTCCACAATAAATATTTTTTAACATAACTCATTACATAAATAAACAATTAAAATTTAATATGATGTTATTGTGTTTACCCTAGAATGAATTCTAATGAAACAGTATTTAAAATTCTTACATTTCTAATAGAAACAAGTACAACATATTTTTAAGAGAAAAATATTTAAAATAAAAACAAAAGTAACTTTGTTGTTAAACTGCTAATAAATATATTTAAGCTGATATTTCACTTTTTACTACAGAATGTTTTTGTTAAATATTTTTGCGAATTTGTGCATACTTTTTCTTCAATAAAGAACTGAACAAAAGTTAAACTAAATTAATAAATATACAACTAATTAAAATGTTTAATACATTATTTAAAACATTATCTTTAGTTTTTTAGTATAGTGGTCAAAAGAGAGAAAGGAGAAATACATTAAGATTAAAATACTATTTATATTGAGTTGTTAACATGTTAAGTGCCGTATGAGTCCCCAGTGATTGATGTGACACTTTTCCTACAGGTTACAGCATTTATTGCATGTAAATTGATAATATAAAATTTTGGAACTAGTTTGATATCACGGGGCACGGCGCCAAACGCTGTTTGGAGTGATGAAGAATCACGCCAAACAGCGCATGTCGTTGGAATGAAATTCAAGATGGTGGCCTAGCGGTAAGACTCGTCAGGAAAATAATTTTAAAGAACTGTTTTGAAAAACATTAAAATCGATTTTAAATAAAGAATTTAGGAATAGATTGAGACTAACCAAGATCAATAAATAATTAATATCAATATTATAAAAAAATTCATATTTACTAGTAGTAATATTATGCAGTATACAATAATCTTGTAATATTATGTTATAGAAATTATTATATATAATATTCATATAATACTAAATAGTTATAATTATTAGATATTCATATGGTATTACTTTTTATTATTTTATATAATAATAATCACGTAATATAGTTTAATAGATTCTATAAAAAAGAATAATCATACTATTGTAATATAATAAGAATTGTACAGATATAAGAATACTCATTTAACATAATTATAAAAAAAACCCAAAATAACTGTAAATAAATAAAATAATAATTATAAATAAATAACACATGTAATAATATTTATAAAATAATTATTACAAATAACGTATATTATATGATTATTACACATTCTAATTATTGTATTTTTATATTATTAATAAAATAATTACATAATATATATTAAAATTGATAATGAATAGCAACTAAAAAGTACCGAAAGCTTGCTATGTTCCAAAAACTGCAAATTTCATCGAACAAGAAACGGAAAAAAAAAAACACATTTTTAAAAAGTAAAAGAAATTGAAAATAAACGATTTATAGAAATATTTAAAAATAGAACACTCATTCTTTAAAAAAAAAATATCCTAGTTCTAACCAATGATATTAGAAATATCCATATTCGAAAATAGCATTAAATAAAACAGAAGACTGAAATATATTTTAATTCGAGATTGCAATGAAAATGGTTAAATAGTAAAAGAAATCAAAATAAAATCGTCTGAAATTAATAGCGCGGGAACAGAACCAAAAAAATTAATTCTAATATACGTTATCCCCATGGCAACCACATCGCCAGACGATAAAAATATCAAGGTAACCATATTGTAATGTTATCGCCCATCTTGGCGAACATAAACAACAACTTGACGCGATGCCCTGTGATATCAAACTAGCAGGAAAATTTTAAAAATTACATTCTGTTAATACTTTTTAAACAACAAGATAACATGAATAAAAAATTAATGAGATTACTGATATATGGTTCATACAAAAAATGGTTGTTCTTTGTGGGTTTCAAAGAATGTTATAGCTTGCATAGTCAACTTCTCACAATTTAAAAATTAAAGTAGAAACATTTGTTTTACCAACCTTCTCATAAACAGAATTTAATGCTTCTTCAAGAAGACCATAAATTTCAGTAAGGTCTCTCATACACTGTATGTGATATGTCAGACATTTGTACCAGAAATCCACAGTATTCCATTTTCGGGCCGAAGTTAAGGAAGTAGTAAGAGCTTCCTCTGTGTCTCCTCTTTCAAAAAGCAAATCAACCTAAAATATACATATGACAAATTTTTGGTCATGCAAACACAAATATTTTATTTTGAATTTGCATTTAATGTCTTAAAAATATAGAGAAGGGACCAAAACCTTCTTTGATTTTACTTTGTTTTACAAGAATTTCCATTCATTTTGTATTGTAATGTACTTTAAGATTGCATATTATTAGATAAAAATTGCAAATTTCTCTCCATCTGTTTATGAAGTTGCTTTGTTATTGTATAGGAGAAGCATGTTATAGTAAAGTACAGGAGATAAGAAATAAAATAATTAAAGAAATGCATTGAAACGAAACTTTACCCATTTAAAAGATTAAGGGGGAAAGCTATATAATTCTCTAAGTACAAAACTTTTATAGTTATATAAGATAATGAACCATGCTACTAGAATTAATTTGAAGCAGTCTTCATTCAATGGACAACACAGATTGTTCTTTGAGTTTGAAATTATTGACCCAAAGCTTTTTCTTTTTAAGCATCAATCGAACTTCTTTTGTACATATAAAACAAGACTACTTGAAAAAGTTTTTTGATAAGTCTATTTTTAAGGCAGAACATGAACACATACTGAAAAACACAAACAGCAAATCATTTACATACATGTTTTTAATGTTAGAAAAAAACCCCACATTTTTACATTTAAAAGAATGAAATTTTGGAAATGGCAATAATATGTAATGAAAATTTCCCCATAGTGAATAACAAATGAACAACTTTCAAAATAGAACTTTATATTTTTTTATAATTGCAGATTAAAGTACAATATATATTTTTCTCTATCTAGTTAAATACATGAAACATTTCATACTCACAAGTTCTGAATAGTATGACACACTAAGGCAGTTGAGTCCAGCTGCTGCTTTCATTAAATCGATAGCCATATTTTGTAGCTAAATTTAAATCAATATTTTATTAATAAGACATAGGAAAAATTTAAAAAAAAAGAACTTAAATGATATATATCAGGGGTCAGCAAACATCTTGAGACAAATAAATCAATTGTCAGTGAAACAAAACAATTAAACAATCAAAGAGCCTAAACTAACAACTGTGAACTATGTTTAAGGTAAAAATGCTCAAGATGAAATATACGTTAACACAAACTAATGCAACACTCCTCACAAAGTACTATGTGTTTTTAAGCATTTTTCTCCCTCTTAACAAGAAACGAAAATCGATTAACATGAAAAGATTTCCTTTCTGGATATTGATACTAAGATGACACTTAATGAAACATTTGAGAAAGTTTCTGAATTATTAGACTGTCTTACATTATCATCGGAAGGTTTTGTCGCAGCAGATGATAATATGTGTACAGCCACAATTATGGCAGACAAAGACATTTTGGAGTTTGCTGAAAGCTAAAAAAAAAATCAATGATGTAAATTCCAATGATGAAAAGTATGCACAGTTATTTAAATGTGCATTTCAAAGGTGAAAGGAATCACAAAATGAATGACATTGAACAATTTGACGCTAAAAAAAAGACAATGGGAAGAAAAATAGATTTCCCCAAAACTCAATAAAGGTTTTGTTTTTACACAAAATCGAAAACTGTATTAAATTTCATAAATTCCTTGTGAATGTTTTGTTTCATTGATTTTTATGAAATACATATCTATGTAAATAAAATGTACTCTAATAAATTTAATTTTGTTGACCCCCCCATAAGGTGTTTTTTTTCAATGTCTTTTAAATATTTCTCTGTTTTGTCTGAGCGCAAAATCGGGCAACACTTTTTTCTAATCTAATCCTCTGATTTGGCTATTTTTTGTTCGTTTAGTGTGCAATGTTTCTAGCAGATGTCTCTAATAGAGTAAAGTTAGGATTACAAAAAAAGTCTAAACTGGTTTGAAGGTTAGGTTTTACTGCATTCTTTTAGACTAAATAAGGAGGGAATTTTCTTTTTACAAGATTGAACCACAAACTACAAACACTATTTCTTTTAAATTTGGAGCTCAAAATAGAAGAAAAATGAGTGATTATGAGAGGCTCATAACAGAAAATAATTCTGATATTAATTCTGGTAGTGAGTCTAAAATTTCTGTAAATGAATCTAGAAGTAATGAAATTTTGTTATCGGAATTCTTTTCTGGTGTATATAGAATGAATCAGCATCTCACAAATTATCTAGTTAAAAAAAAAAAAAAGAGGCAAGAAATAATACAAAAAGATATTCTTCTATCATTTAAATACATCATTGAGAAATGCTTTTGTTTTATATCAGAAACTGGGAGGAAAATTATCTCATTTGAATTTCAGACTCGATATTATAGATCGTCTTATTGAAAGACACGGGTGAGTGAGTGAATATTAACGTCCCACTGTTCAGCTACACGAGGGCTTTTGGGGACGGTCCGTGTAATTTTGAACCATGGTCAAGTGACGCGGACGACACCTGATCTGGCACCCCCTCTCCTAACTACCACACCACACCAACGGGAGGACATTTGAGCTCTCGACAGATTTAACGTGCATCGCTACCCTACATGGCGGGTCTTCAGTGGTACTGGGATCGAACTCATGACATGCTAGCCACGATTCGATGCCTAGACCACTTGGCTACTGCAGCCACTGAAAGACATGGGACATTAGGGGGCGGGGCATTCAGGAATTTTGCCGTCTCTCATAGAAAAAAACTTTTTAGAGGTGATTTCTCCCACTGACAAAAAATATAGACCAACAAGGCAATGTTTTGTGTGTTGTTCAAAAAGAAATGATTTTGGAAAACAGGTGAAAAAAGAAACATGATATTTTTATCCTGATAGCGACATTGGACTATGCTTGTCTTCCTGTTTTAAAATTTACTACACAAAAACAGAATTTTAAGAAAACAATTAACTTTAAGTACAATATTTTCTTTTTAAATCTAATATACATTTTTGTAAAATGTTCTTTTAAGTTCGCTTATTTCTTCGTGGAAAAGCCAACTTTAAGGAAAAATATGCTTTCTCAATGAAAATAAAAATTAGCATAATTCTTTAAATTCAATATTTATAATATTTCTGACTGTTGATTTGAGTTTATATAATTGATTTCATCTTAAAAATGTTTATAAAAATATGTTTATTTTTTGACACAATATGACAGAAAAAAGAAACAGTTAGCGGTTAACAAGAAAAAATATTTCAGTCCCCTCAGAGTTTTGTGTTAAATGACTTTCACTGTATGCTGAAGAGGAGAGAGCTCTGATAGCGATCACAATTCTGATTCGTGTTCAAACTAATATTTTTTATTATATTTGAAAATTTTATCCAAAGTGCTATCTTTAATTTTTTCAAAAATTAAGAACTATAAAGATATTTTTATTTCTATGATGCAATGCAAGAACAATCAATGCAAAAATTAAATTATGTCGTGACTTTAAATTTCAAAAAAATTCATGAAAGAAATTCTGCTTTATTCTAGAATTTTATGCTTATATTAATAATTAAAATTGATTTTGATTGTTTCTTGCATTCAAAAGTCATTTCAATACGGAATATGTCACTTCTGTTGGGGACTTAAATGTACCTCTTGTCCAAAATCATGAGCTTTTTCGAACTCAATTATGCAAGGAAGTAAATGTTGCTGGAAATCTCACTTTAAGGTTTGTCTCACCATGGTACTTTTTTCACCAATAAACAGAACTTTAACTGTTTTAGATATAATTGTAATATTTTCACTGATTCTGAATTAGATTTATTCATTAAAAATTAATTTATAACATAGAAAATTATAAAGGAGGGGGGAGGGGAACATGGGAAGCAATTTTTAAGAAGGCTTAACAAATTTTTTTAATAATTCACAGAGGCAGCTACTGTGGAGCCTTGGTTTGCCGACCCTTAATATATACAAAAATTTCAAGCATATTTTTGTAAAAGAAATCATTATACACAAGCATAATAATTCATTAACTTATATAATTCATCTGCATATTATTCAAGGTACAATTCTTTCAGCAAGAAAAATGAATTAAATTATATAGAATACAACAATCAATACTTCATAAGATGAACAGAGAAAGGTCATTAAACACCCTAGAACATTAAAATCCAATATTTAAAAAATTACAAAAAAGCATTTAAAAATATATAATCTTTGTTTCTTTGTTGCTAAAATTAATTTTCTAAATGGAAACTTTTTTATGGGCTAGATTACAATAACTGAATAGTATAATACATGTTGCTTGCAGAAAACATAAAAAATGATTTCCAAGAATAACATGACATAATATAGAAACATAAATCAGTGCTGATTTAAACTTCTTTCATGCCCTGAGTGCAGAAGATCTATGAGCCCTTTTGGCACTGGTGTATTGAAATTTATAACCAGAAAATCTGGTTAAGTCCAGTTTATCCAGGCCCCTGGGCACCCACCCCAAGCACCCAGTGGATAAACCAGCACTGCCAAATATATATTTAATACGATAAATATAGAAATCACTCCCACTGTGCACACACTCAGAAGTGCTGGCATCAAGAGGGAAAAGGGATATTTATACATGCATGGATAGGAATGATTGAAAAGATCAATTAAAGGAAACTTGACTTTAGGAGGCCATAAAATGTCTTGTACAGTTTCAGTGCATATAACCCCTTTTTTTGATTATTTCGAAGGACAATAATTTGCGATTAGCTTTTATTAAATATATATTTCACCAAATTTTTTTTAACAAAATTTGAATGTTTAGATGCTTTAGATATTTTGAATACAAGATTTAACACATACAAAAAAATACAAAATAAAAAAATTGTTTTTAACCCCTTTCCACCAAGAACTTTCATTCAGTATTAAAAACTTTTAATATTCATTATCCTGTAAAATATATAGCATTATTTTTTCTTGCAATAAATAGAATATCTTCCAAACCTTGATATACTTAATCTTACTCTTCAAATAAAGTTTTATTTTGTACAGTTCTTAAAATCCCTCACTCACTTTTTACATGGAAAGAAGCAATTACATTATTTTCTATAAACTTAACATTACACTAACAGATAATTTCGAGTGAAATACATTTCCAATTCTTTTTATCAAAATCTAAACCTTTTCCCCTCATCATGTAAATTGAAGTTTCTTTTAGATTTGTTATCTGATAACAGAAATTGATAAACATGTGGGGGGAAAAATCCCGTCAAATAGTACTTTAAAAAGCAAAAATTTAGTTTTTAGAAAAATTAATGCATAAATAATCTTTTTAAGCCAATAAATGTTACACAAAAACACCATTATAAGAATATTCTGTTATGATGGTTGGTTACATGTACATATATGTAACAACTTCAACTATTAATATAGGAATATTTTTCATTTATATTTAATTCATAAATCTGAAAACCTTATTTCAAAATGCATTTAATTTCATCTTTCTCTAAAGAATTAAAACATCATTTTCATAGATTTATTTGTGATTTTTCGTTAAAAAGATTACACCTTGAATTTTTGATATTTATTGGTAATACCTAGTAAAAGAATATCATAATGGCTTTCACGTGAATATATAACCGATAAACAGTTTTCCCTAAAACACTGATGTATTTTCTAAAACTAACTTATATTTTCCTTCCCTTGAACACATGATTATATTCCTGTTTTTCCTTGAATATAAAAAAAGGTGGAATTTGAATAATTCCCTCTCGTACGTTGGAACTTGAGCGAAGTGTATACTATGCTCAAAATAACTCTCCTGATGTTAAAATTAAATAAATGATGTTTGAATGCTTGTGTGTGATGAACCAGACTTTTATTGTCACAGCTACATCATTATATTTAGTAAAATAAAAACCATCACACTCATATATTTCATATACATGTTGCTCAAATACCAAAGTTATGTGTATTAATAGCTATTTTAAATTGTACACTTATTTGTATACAAAAAAATTTTTATTACAGGAAGGAAACAAACTTACTTTAGCTTTCTTGTTTTCTTTAGTGGAGTTCAATAAAGTAAACACAAAGTCTATATAAAAGCCCCACATTTTCTCTATAGTAAAGGAGAAAAAGTATGAGATAAGACAAGAAAAATTCTTAAAGCATTGTAAAATAATCTTTTTCTATTCAGAATGCACTTACCTGTAGGTAAAATTTTAATTGCCTCCTCATACTTTGCATGAATATCCTTATTTATTTCATCTAGTATGGCTTCTAAAAGAAACAGCATTTAACATAGGATCAGGAAATTATGATAATAAAAATACTTAGAATCTTGCATACTTTTTATTACGAAAATATTGTACTTTTCTAATCAAGACTCTCACATTCTAAACAACTATAATAAAAAATTCTACACTACTACTAATTTTCTTCCAAAGACATCCATTGGGAATTTTTCAAACAAATATCAAAAAAATTATTTTTTAATTTTAATAAAAATACAATTAAATTTTTTTGAAAACTTGATGTTTACAACAATAGACTAAAAACATTTTCAGGTTCAATGATTCAAATATACTTTACATTGCTTTTCATTCTTTCATTTTTTAAAAAGAAATTGTTTTGCTAGTACAAAATATAAACTTTTCTGAAGTAGGTCTGATAACAATGTATAATAATTTCACACTTGAGATATTAAAAAAATATTTATAGATTAAAAAAGAAATTTTTTACAAGGAAAAATTGTTAGTGTTTATTAATTGGTTTTAACAGATGTTTACTATCTCTACTTCCTTCACTTATATAATTATCTAATGTAACAAATCTCATTTTGTATTTTTCAGCAGATGTACTAATATTTAGATTCATGTTTCAGAATATTAATTATTTGGCTATAATAAGTGCATCAAGTTTAATAAAATATACTACAAAGAAAAGAATACTTTCAGCAACTCTAATAATACAAGATAAAAGCATTTAACATGTAACAATTTTTAAAGTTTAATTTACATGCACATTAAAAGTATCACAAATTTTTGCCACAATTTAGTTATTTTTTTTTTGAAAATTATGATTGCTGTTTTAGAAACATTTGAACTGCTTATATCTATGGAGACTGGTAGCATATCCTCTGAAAGCAGCAACTATGTATTACAAAACTGATAAAAATAGACACTGATTCTTCTGATTATTAGTGATTCTCAAGCAGCAGTTATGAAAAATAAAGGTTACACTTCAGAGGAATTGGGTGCAAGGT
Source organism: Trichonephila clavata (assembly GCA_019973975.1). NCBI lineage: Eukaryota > Metazoa > Arthropoda > Arachnida > Araneae > Nephilidae > Trichonephila > Trichonephila clavata. The sequence continues at coordinate 43,590 of BMAO01036493.1, read as the reverse complement.
AAATTTCCACAATTATAAGAAATTAAACTTACCTTTAACTAAAATGAAAACATGAAGCTATTAAATATTTAAAATTTTTGAGTAATTTTCCATACATTAAGATTTAAAAAAAAAAATCTGACTTTTTAAATTATTTGTCAAAAAGGGCAAAGCATGTCCTTTCTTAGAGTGTGAACTCAATTGATCACGATGAGAAGAGAGTTGTTGTTGCTTAGGCCACCTGATCAACAGTAACATCAGATCAAGGTCCACGAAATTCTTCGCGGCTAAGGGCTAGAATTTTAAGCCTGTCGTTAGCTTAAGCTTTGAGCCCCCCAAGAGGGTGACAGTGCAATTTTGCTCATGCAACACGATAGATGGCGACACTATTCGGACCCACAGATTTAACGGGAAAGTTCTCCGATTTGTACTCGGCGGGGATTTGGTGGCATCGGGCATCGAACCCAGGCCTTCCGGTCTGGGGTCCGATGCTCTAACCACTAGGCTACCCATGGCCCATTGAGAAGAGAGGATGGTTCAAACAATCCAGACTCCAAATTGATTTAATTTTTAAAATTACAGAAAATATATATATTTTTTTTACTTACTAAGTAAGGACTATGTAGCATCCAACAGATTGGGGAATTATTTTTTGTTTGACTTTAATTCAGAGGGAAGGATGGCAGTTTAAACAACTTTGAAAATAACAAAAATTTTCCCCCTTATCTCGGAATCTTAGCACAATAGAAACACGGGGGGGGGGGGGGATTCTTTTGACATTTTTAGGTGATATCTTTTTCACTGATTGTAATTTTGGAGTTTAAATCTTTAAAATGGATTTCTTGCATTATTTCCTATTTCTTGGGAATTTTCAGTGTGTTTCTGCACTCGATGGTTTGCGAGAAGATAGCAGGACATAGATACATTTGTTTACAGTCAAATTTTAATAAAGAACATGATGGACCATTTCATGTAGTAAAAAAATGATTCATTTTATAAAATGAATATTCGCAGAACACCTTCACAATCTCCAGAGATAGCATCATCTATGTGTATGTGGATTGCTAAATAACTTAGCAAAATTAGTTAAAGAAAAGTTGCACTAAATTTTTATTAATCTCACTTTGGATCATGCCCACTTTCTTGATTGTTTTGCACACTCCTACTAAAAATGATGAGAAAGAATAGAACTTCCACACGTAATAAGTATCCCTAAACTTGTACCAGATCTCTCATACAACCACATGTTACTTCAATCCCGATTGAGGCATCAAAAACCAGTTTATGTGCCAAACATGTAGTATAGCATTGATAAACAGGCTGGCTGAGTTGTGATCAAACAGCTGTTTTGTTGGAATGCAAGGGGAAATACACACATTGGTTGATTACTTGTGATCATTCCAATTTCACAACAAGAAGCTATACATTAAAATTTTCTTTATCACAATATGCATATTCTTTACAGGATGAATGTGTTTGTTTTGGTAAATAAGTCAAAACTGATTACATTTTTTTGCCAAATAAATCAATTGCTTTAATACTTGTACTGTAGCTCAGAGGTTCTTAAACTTTTAATCACTATGCCCCTTCCCCTTTATACATCAGCCTGACATTGTGCCCCCCCCTAAAATTTTGAGCACCCCTCCTTGACTCCCAATACATGGCTGAAGGATTTAAAGATTCCTCAATAATCCTAAGATTGTATCTGCTACTTATAGACTTTTTAAATACTTCTTTTATTTTAAGAGAGCAGTATAAATCTAATTAAAAATATTACAAAATACTAATTTCAAATAAAGAAGTATGTTGTTGTTGCTTATGCCACCTGATTGACAGTAACATCAGATCAAGGTCCATGAAATTCATTGTGGCTAAGATATAGATTTGTACACCTATCAATAGCCTTAGCTTTGAGCACCATACAGGTGACAGTACGACTTTGCTCAGTTCCACTCCTGGGGGTGGTCAGTGGCCTCCTACCTCTTCCCCTTCCACCAACTTCCTGAGAGGACTTATGGCTCAACGACTATTTAGAGTACTTCCCTGCCACAGAGGCACTATACATTTACAAACATCCATGCCTTCTCTGGGATTCAAACCCAGTCTCCACGAAATCACTAACCACTAGACCGGATGGGCAACCATGGGGGGTACTCTAAATAGCTGTAAAGCTGCCTCTTGTGAGGTTGGTGGGAGGCCCTGACCTCTTTCTCAAGATTGGGGCAGAACCCAGCAAAATCGTAATGCCACTTGCATGGTGTTCAAAGCTAAGGCTAATAACAGGCGTACAAAATCTAGCCCTTAAACATGATGAATTTTGTGGACCTTGATCTGATGTTACTGTCCATCAAGTGGCATAAGCAATAAAAATAAATATAACTGTATTAATTAAAACTTATTGTGTTAATTAAAATTGAGTAAGAGAACACAGTTTAAACCAAAGGCAAGAGATGGTGCATAGGTGCAATTCAATAAAGAAATGGAGATGGATGCAATTGTTACTATAATGGTGTGCTACGTGAATTCAGTTTTTAATCTTTGCATGCGTGTTTCCACTTACTTCATGAAAACATTACGTAGTAGTAATGGCTATGTAGTTGCAAAAACTACATAAAGTGAATTAATATTCTTGATAAAAATACATGTTTGAGCAGTTTTTTTTTTCCATTGGGAGCAATTTAGAGATCTAATCTAGAAATGGCACATCTTTCAATTTTCCCACAAGGCTTTTCGCAGTCTGTACAAGAAGAAAATCTTAACATTCAAAGAATGACCCTCATGGACCCCCTAGAAAGGTGCTGGGTACCCCAGGGGTCTGCAGACCACAGTTTAAAAACTGCAGTTGTAGCTCATTTTAGGGACAAAAATAAAGTATTAATATTATTCAGGAGCAAGAGCTAAGTAGCCTGCATTTCATTTCATAATCTTACTTTTTTTAACTCCCATTTCTTTTCCTGCTTTTATTTTCTCTTCAACATTTAACAAAGGTTTTTTTGCTACAGCATCTAATGTTTCCTCCTTATCTGGGAACTTTTCTGAAACACTGAAATTGGAAGAAAAAATCTTAATTGCTATGTTATGAAATGTTTCAAGCCTTAAAAATAAATAGTTATTTTACAGAACTTTATGAAAATAGCATTTAATTTATATGAGTAAATAAATTCCCTTTTAAAAATAGTCAAACCTCGTTAAATGCTTATTTAGATATTGGAGTCAGAAAACCTTTACTCAGAAGATATAAAAGTCATAAACCATTTGTAATCTAAAATAAATGATAAACAGTATATATATTAAGTATTGTCTTTTGTGTTATTGGTATAGGTGTATTAATGCATATTATACAATTTAAATAATTAGCATACACATATACATATTGTACATGGACTATACAATATTTAAAAATAAGCACAAGACAAAAAAAAAAATTAAGACAAATAATATAAAACAATGTGAGTAAATTCAGATAATATTTTTTAACAAACTTAAAATGAGTGAACACTGCTTGACTAAAAACTCAAAATAAAATGAAGAAAGAAAAGTAACGAAAATGAGATACACAAAAATGTAATCATTACAAGTATTATACAAGTTTTAAAGCATTACAAAGGACACAATAATTTACTTTATACAATATATGACAATAAAACACAAAACATTCAACTTACTATTCTAAAATATATTCAATATGTGAGTAACCAAATTCAAAATCGAGACAGATTTGTATAAGAGATAATGCAAATTCAACATCTGAAACATAAACACATCATTAAAATAATTTAAAGCAATTGAAAAATAAATACAAATATATGCATTAAGATTATGATATTAAATATTTAAATAAAAAAGTAAACAAAAAACTCTCTTAGTACACATAAAAATATATTGTAATCACTGTATAGAATAAATGGAAAACATTTATGTGTAAAAATGGAATAACTAGACAGAAACAATAATTTAAAAAAATTATAATTAGAGAAAAATTACTCATAATTCAATGCTGCTAATATGTGTCGCACATATATATATTTTTAAATGCATATACAAATCCAAACACATTAAAATGATATATATATATATATATATATATATAATCAGAATTTTTATATCATTTTAATACATGCAAAAGAAAAATTGCAATTTTTAAAAATTAGATTGAGGTAATTCATATTTTTTTAAATTTGATGTGAAACAAAAAAACATACTAAATAAGAAAATACTGGATATACCTTTAGGAAAAGGAAAATATTTAAAGATAGCAAGGTAAGCTAGTTGACAAGAACAGTTTGAAAATAATACATAAATGTTTTATGAAAAAATTACCATTTACTGCTTCAACTGCTTTATCATAAACAATATTAGCAATTTTGCCATTTAAAATAACATCATCTTCAGCATCTGTACTCTGAAATAGATTGAAAAAATTCATTAAATGGCAGCACATTTGATTAGATTTTATTATGAAAAATTGAGATTAATTATAACAAATGCGATATAAAAATGGCAATTTAATAAAATAAGCAAGTGAAATTTGTTACATTTTAATAAATACAAGTCAATGAAAAATTCACATACTTTCAAACTTTGTGGTTCCAAAATAGCTCTTCGTTTACGAAGCTATAAAAAGAAAAATCGTTTAAAGCCCCAAACAATAATTTTACTTTAATAACTGCAGATATTAATTTAAAGGAAAATACAAGGATTTAAAAAAAAAAAAAACTTACCAGATCTATGTACATTAATTCCAATCTAAAGAACTGGAAAAAAAAAGAGAGATTAATTAATATAATAATAAACAAAGAGGACTTAAAATATATGTCTTATAACTGAAAGGTAAGTTTGTAAATTTACCTCTTTCATAAGGAAATGGTTATTAATATACAATCTTTTTTAATAGTAAAAAGAGTGGAACAAGCAATATCCTTCACATTGGTTAGCTTGTAAGATAATATAATAGTTATTTTAAATAGACACTTCAAAGAATATTAATTTGATCCAAATGAAGTCTTTTCCTTAATTCCATAGAACAATATTATGTTGAAGTGTGACACAAGAAAAAGTTTTTTTAATGTCCATTAAATATGCAAGTAGAATTTAACCTCATATATAAACAGACAAATTTTTTAATTTATTAAGCTACAAAAGTTTGATTCTCTGCTTCCCTTAAAATTAGTAGAACAATATTTTTTGGCATTATAAAATAAACAAACAGACCTTGATTTAACAAATTCACCAGGATCAAAAATTTTATTCGTTAAATTAAAGTTATTCGTAATATTGAGGTCCAAAAAAAATACAAATTATTTGCACTAACCTTTTGGAAATTCTATAATAATAAGCAACTACGCAAAAAATAACGATAGCTAGAGATTGCACACTTTTTAATTAGCGGCAAAAAACTATTATGCATCAATCAATTGGAAATTTTGAAATACTGACCAATAGATGTGTTACAAGCTTTTTGATTCCTTACTCAAATTTTTTTCAACTTTGCTGCTTTCAAGGAAAGTTTTTCTGTTCTGGACAAAAAGGATATGCCATTAAAAAATCCAAACCAATAAAAAATTTTTTTTCGGCTGCTGAAATAATTTGTCATTTTGGGGTTTATCTTTTGTTATGTGGGGGTTTTTACCTTCCTTTTGATTGGGGGAAAAGAAAAATCTGTTAAAAAGCAAAATTCGTTATATCTAGGTTCAAATATATATGCATCTAAATTTTAAAATTTTTTACTAAATTACAAAAAATGCAGTCATGGAGATATGATTCTAATGATATTAACGCTACAAGAGAGTATTTACCAAATAAGAAGGAAAAGCTTTAGTATTTTATTAAAATATAAATTAAAATTTCATACCTCACGCCACAATGTGTCAGAAGTGGGATGAAGCAAAATACCACGCTGAAAAATCTTCCGAGCATTATCAGGGGATTTCATTTCTTCCATTTCCCACTTGGCTGCCATTATCCAAAGAGCTTTAAAAGTAAAATTTATCTTTAATCAAGTTATAAAATAAACAAAATTTTACATCCATCTTACACAACAATTTTATATGAGAAATACATTGATGAAGACAATTAAAGGGAGGAACGGTTTTTTTTCTTAAAAAGGAACAAAATAACTAACGCCTACATGCAAATAAGGTATCAGCTGATAGCTGAGCTTTTTGTGGACATCTCTGCTACACAGTGAACTGTGATATCACAAGGCAGTGGTGCTAGGATCAACTTTGTTCAGAGGCACTTCATTTGCTTGATGAAGCTTATAGCTTAAAGACATTTTGAAACATCATAGCTTAAATCTTGTTTTTTAATCCAATAATTGTTTTTTGAATTTTTTTGTTTACCCATAGCTAATGCGACCAGTTGTCATCCTCCAGATTAGGGGTTGGCAACCTTTTAGCTGTGGCATGCCAAACCAGGCTACCATTATGATTCAGTGTGCCACACAGTAGGAAATTTTTTTAAACAATTTGATTCCTGCGATAATGCATGCAGAATTAGAGAATAGAAGTAAATAATTTAGATTTACAGTTTTATTACACTCAAATTTAGTTGTAGGTCCTTTGTTGTCAAAAAATATTTCTCTATTACCAGACAAATAAAATCCAGGCATTTTGTAGTGGCCAACTTTTTATTTTAACATGATATCGCCACACTCCACATAAAACAATACATAACAATTAAAAACTAACACTATATACATTAAATTTTGTTTCACACTCTTTTTGTCTGAGTCCCACCATTCGTTAACATTTTTCCTCTCCTCCCTTTCTCATCAAGTTCTCTTTTTGTTATATATTCAGCTGGCAGTGCCACCTATACAGTTTTTGGAGTAAGGTGAATCTTACAATTACATATTAATTTTGTATCATTTAAAAATGTTTCTTCATAAAAATAAACAGCATAAAATACAACTATTACTTTAACAAAAATTAAAATTGTTCATATATTATGTATTTTTAAACAATTATTAAAATAAGAAATAGACAATGTAAAATATAAAAATTTATCTTCACTACTGTTAAATAAAAATTTTAATGTAGACTACTGCTTACACCCCTCTACCTTCATATCGCAAAATTAAGGGTACATTGTGACTTTCAATTTGACACAGTTCTGAGCATTCAGTTGTTAAGCAATTTCTTTACAGACTCGGAATATTTTTCATATGAGAAAAGATTTTTTACTTTGACATGTATGTAGAACAAAGAGTGAAAAACAGAGTACATGTAATGATCTCTCTTCAATTAAATCTCTCCAGCAATGACATTCAATAGCTGTAAATTTATCTTTAGTTACCTCTCAGATTGATCAGAAAACGGCAACAACACCAGCTCAAGACCATTATTTGAGACTTCTAGCAAAAAGGGATAGGTCTGTGACAGTGTCACAACTGTCTCTCACAACCTGTATAATGCAATAGGAACATCCTTTTCATGGATGACAGTCACTGAGAAACTTAAGGCAGCTGTATGCCGGATCCCTTTTGACTGTGAACTACAAAAAAGATTGCCTAGCTGCTGCTGAAAACATCTGTCTTAAACAGAGGATGATCAGAGGTGGGTTTTCACCAGAGATGAGTCATGAATTGGTCTGAACATTGACTCAAGACGTATTCTCATCTAAAGAGAGCCTTAGAGTCGATATTGGCCCTCTAACATTGTCGAAAAGGATCATTATGGTCAAAGTGGTCTGGTCAGGCATCATGGCATATTGACCTTCAAGTTTTTGATAAAAGTACTCTGACAAGTCAGGTGTACAGAGATGAGATCCTTGAACCCTATATCAAACTTTCTGCAGATAATATGAACTAAATTTCATCTTTATGGACAAAACACACACCCACACAGGACTCTGTGGATGAATACCTCCAATCGGAGGATATTCAATGATTGGAGAGGCCTGCAATGTCCCCAGACCTTAATCCTATCGAACACGTATAGGACATCCTTGAATGCTCAATTTCCGCTCGAAGACTAGCTCCATCAATGAGCTCAAGAGTGCCTAAGAGCAAAAGTAGATGTGGTTATCACAGGGCTTGATAAGGACCCTCGTAATCAGTATGAAACAAAACACAGATTCAAGAGTTATTAGAAGCAATTATACACCCTATTAGGCATGTTTTTTCCTGACTTATACAGTGCAGGTCAGCTGCTGTGCTGGACAAGTGACCAATTTCCTTAATTAGGATGCAGGTTGAACTCATTTTTATTTTCCCATATATTGGTTTTATATCCGATGATATTTTGGCCAGGTTTGGTTAGTTTTCTTTTAATAGAAAAGAAAAACCATTTGTCCTTTTAATTGTTTTCATCAGTGTAGATGATAGATATAGAAATAATTTTTACAATATGTAGCATTTAAAAATGTACAGTTATGTTATACAAAATACATAATTGCAAAGAAATTTATAAAGTCTTGAAGGAAATCAATTAATTATTTTAAACACTATTACGAAATTCATTAAAAACACTATTTAAAATGAAATTCCAATGTGATCATAATCACTATGATTGTCAGGTTGATTCAACATTAAATTATTTGTTTAAAAAAAAGACAAAATGAAACAGTGTGTAAATATTTAAAGTTTTTAAATAAAAATGACATGAATTCTAAAAATTTATTTTAATCACACACCTGTCAACTTTTGAAAATGACAATGGAAAATAATGTACGATTAACATTTTAAGTAAATTCTTAGACAATTTGAAATTTCATAATACAGCTCATGATATACGAACATTTTTCAAAATAATGTAAACAAAATTTCGCTCCAAAGATATCTGGAGAATAAAATTACTCAGAAAAAACCTAGCTTTGTATTGATTCTATTTGTTAAAACTTATACACTATGGCAAATTTAAAGGCAAGTATATAGTTACATACAATAAAAATACTTTTATAAAACAATAAAATAACTTTTAAATCCAAAATAAAAAAAAATAACAATAATAATTCCGCGATTAAAATACATTATCAAGACGAATACCAATTGTCAAGTACATGAATGCTGAAAACTTTTTTAGGCTTCTTTATTGTGTAAACTTTTAAAACTTTATAGATAGTAGATTACATTTATGAGCATCTAATGAATTTTAAAAGTAAGAACACAGCACTTTTTTCTAATGCCAAATGAATAAAATGTCACAAGAGCCACTCATAATTAAATTCTTATTTTTCTTTCTTTAAATAGGTAATAATTAAACTCCCTTCCACTGCATTACTGCAGAATTATCTACCACTCATGAAAGAAAATGTTCATATGGTATCCTACAATTTTAAAATTCATCCACAATGAGTCCGCTAATATTTTTCCCAATGGAATTCTTAATCAAACTTGGAAATGCAAGCCCACTTTGGATTGGACATTTTGCACATCAAAGTAACCAACCACAATAAGATATAATTTGTAGTTTATACGATTACTGTCATCAGATACTGTGGTAAAAGGATCTTGTTTCATGTATTTTATCATATACTCTTTTTGATTCGAAAGCTAGTACAATAATCTCAGATGTTTTAGTCTATCTACATGCGTACTGCTTGGCAATATCAGACTTTGGAAATATTTTCCAAAAAGGTCCAGCATGATCAGATGCAGTCATTAATACAATATGTTCTACATGAAAAGACAAACAGTATTTCAGCCCTTAAGGCCCTATCTCATGTACATCTTTCCTGCAACTTTTTCGCCTATCTGAGGGTGAAGGGTTGCCATAAACAAAACGACATCCTCTGACATCAGCCGCACCCTTTCTCCACATTGAAACTGTCTTCTTATCTTAAGTTCTACACTTCCAACATTACAGTGTGAAAACTAACTAGCAGAACTATGAACAGTGGATCTTAAAATTAAATAACGGGTGTGAAGGACTTATCATCAAAGACGAGAATTTTGTAAACAACCATATTTATTGAAGATGATTCAAAAGATGAAATTTACAGTGACATTTTTAGAATGAGAAAAACATTTTAAACTGAGCACCTTGCTCAAAAACATTCGAGTACAGTATGGAGTCAGCTACTCGCTGAGAAACACCCAACTGCTACTGATTTCACAGCAGTAGCGATCCGTATTTATACACTAATATAATTTGCATATTGTATCACTTCCACAACAAGTGATGTAAACTACGAAGAAACTCCCGAGTGGCCAGATAGAACCGTGACGTCACAAGCGGCGACCGGATCTTTAATGCACAGCTGCCAACAGTAAAAGCTGTTTCTCAACTCCACTTGTTTTTCACCCCGTTTTCCAGGTTTGTTCATATTTCGTTAATGGCGGGACATCTGAAATGCCACATCGCTTGCCGTTCAAGTAATACTATATTCCTGGATTACTGACAACATTGGGATGTCATGTAAGTTATCCACAACTTTTCAAACTATGCTTATAATTTAGCCATGACATACAACAGAAACATTACGCACTGATTTTTCTTCTTCGAAAAACGACTAACCAATATTTTTCTTTTATTTCCCTCACGCATTTGTTGCTGGGCATAAACAGAAATGGAGCCTCATTCAATTTATAATATTATATGCCGTTAAAATATTATACACCATATCTGATGCGTTTGATGAAAACGAAGCTACCATCTTTACCGCCATCTTGTTTATGACATTGGGTGCCGAAGAACCCCATTGGCTGGAATTTCAAGCAACTTTTATAGCTCACTAGGGAAAAGTTGTTCAAAACTGTTGTTATGGCAATTAGAAGAAATTGTTTGGAATTAGGTGGAAAATTGCTCCAAATGTGTTCATGTGATAAGGCCTTTATTACATTTGATTGACTATTGTCCTTGAAAAACTGATTGATTTCTCATTTGTCATGTGCTTAGGAATTTTCAAATGATGATCAATACCATATCATTCTCTGTGAGAAATTATTTGATACAACACAGGTCGTAAAATGTATATATCGCCCATCCCCTTTTTGGGATGCACTAATACAATCAAATTTCCTTCTGGATAGTCTTTATATGCGTGAAAGTATATTTTGTCCTTCTTAGACAATGTGGTAAAATAGAATAGTCATACAAAGCATAAAGAATACAAACACATATGAAGTAAGAAATAATTTGAATTCTAAAAAGTTGCTAAAAATGAATAAAAATATTTCACTTAAACAAGCAACACCTACTAATCAGTTAGGATCCTATAGCTAACAATACAATACGCAGGAGAAATTTCATGAATTTTTAAAAAATTTGATGGCAACAAGTTCTGCATTTTTTGTCTACTTATTGTTTGGTATCATGAATATAGGGGAGAAAATATCAATGGATGACAGAAATTTTGTGAAAATGCATAAAAATGAACATTCTGGGTGTAAAGGTATAATGGAAAGCTAAAAAGCATAAAAGTTAGCAGATATGCAATCACTATTTTTAATCTAAATTTACATAATTATTTTTCACTTTTAATTTTAAAATGAAGACCATTCATTATTATTAAACTAATAATTGAAAAAAGGTTAAAAAGTTATTCTGAATTAAAATTATAATTAGTTATTCCACTTCATTGATTAAATAAAATATACATTGAAATGAACTTGAGAATAATCTGCTATTTGCAGATTCATTTTTTGAATAGAATCTCCATTTCAATAAATATTTAAAATCATACTTTTTAAGCCAGTTCAATAAACTTTATATATATATCTTTAGATATAGTTTACTTATGAGAACTAAAATAATTTTGATAATGACTTGATTTATTTATAAAAGAAAAAATAAGAAAGACAATTATTATATAGTTATACAATTAAATTTGATATACGAGTAACTTGAAATATACTTACATGGATTTTGAGAATGAGTTTGTAATAATTTGGAATACAAAACACTTATGGTGTCAAACCATTTCTAAAAAAAATTCATAGAAGTATTTTAAAAAATAATGCTTTAGTAAGTTGTGAAATATTAATTGTAATTCATGAATAAGTCTCACTATAAGGAAACATGATATAAACAATAATTGAAAAGCTAATATTTAAAAAATTTCATTCTTAATATTCCTATTTTTCAAATCCAAGATTTTAAAAAAACAATGAACAGAGTTCTTAAAAAATTAAAATAAAAACTGTATTGAAAGTTAAAACTAGAATCCACTAAATATTTTCATTTTATTTTAGCACTTTATATGAAATTTGTGAATTTGGAATTATACCCGAGGTCTGGACTCCATGCTTTTGTGTATATGCCATTCATATGATTTATTTTTTAAATATCTCAAAATCATATCTTTTCATGACACTAAATTGTTTTTTTTTTCTTTTTTCAGACATAAAGACATTTTTAATATTTTTTTAAAGCTTTCTTTAAAAACTAACTCTACAATTTCCAACATTTATTTCTTGTCCAGATACAAATTTGTTTAATCAGTCAATTGAAAGAACAGTACCTGAAAAATGAGTTTTTGTTTAAAAAACAAAACCTACCTTTTCTACGTTAAATGAAAAACCTTAAAGCTTTTAATCGTAATTTTTATTTTTTTTATTTTAAAAAACTTCCAAAAGAAAATGAAGATAAACGAACTAATTACTTAAATACCAACAAAACACTGAGAAAAAGCAGAATCATTTCAATTCATACAAAAACTAAATTGGTTAATTTTTAATAAAGCATAAACTGGTTTTTTAATAAAATTTAAAAAAAACATCTCTTTCCAATACATTTTAAAACAAAAATGAAAAATGTTAAAATATTTTAGAACAAAACAGTAAAAAACAGGAAACTTGAATAATGACACCATTTTTATATATTTCATGATTTTTCACTGAGTAAAATACCATAAAACATGTAAGCTTTTTTAGTCAAAATGATAGATACTACATGTAACCACAAATTCACATACACATTTCAATTGTGTTCAAAATGACAATCATGTGGATCATCAATCATTATTCAGGAAATAAGTTCTGGAATGTAATATGAAGGCGAGTCGGAAAATAAGTTTCCCATGTCGACTGTGGTCAGAGTTGTGTATGGAAGTCAAAAAATAGAATGAGACATTAAAGATAAGACATAACTTTATTTTTCCACATAAGTACCAAGTACATTGAGACATTTGTTACACCTCTTGAGAAGCTTTAAAAAGCCCTCCAGGAAAAACTCAGGGCTTTGCATATGGAAGAAGCGTTTAACAGCTATGAGCAAAAGACGACACAGCAGGTGAACGCGCAAGACACTAATACACCATTGGGTAGAGGTCAACCACGATCAAGCAGATGGCACTGTTGCAGTGCCTGCGCAAAGTGGAGACCAACCTCTCAGTCTGTTCCTGTTCGGTATGGAGAGAAGATGTGTGTTTGAATTCATGGTCAAAGGAGGAAGTGAGATTGGTTATTCATTATGAATGGGCACTTGGAGTATCATGAGCAAAAATTCATAACTGGCTTGTGCAAGTCTATGGGCCAGATGTGATGACAAAGCAAATGGTGTAGAGATGGTGCTGCCAATTCAGTGATGGACGTCAGCAAGTGCAGGACATACTGAGACATGGAAGACCGCATACAGACAATACAAATGAAAATGTGAGGAAGGTGCCCCCATGCCATAATTAAAGCGAACCAGCGTATCCCTGTTGATAGAGTTGTGCAAGAACTTGGAATCTGATATGAGTGAGCTCACAAGCTCATCAACAACATTCTTGGATACAGGAAAGTGTCAGTACAATGGGTGCCCTGACACACATGGAACAACGAATGGCGGTCAGCCTGGAACATCTCATGCATTACCATGATGATGGCAATGACTTTCTGTTTTGGATTGTGACATGGGGATGAATTGTGGGTCCACCATTTAGTGCCCTAAAGAAAGGCTGCATCTATGGAGTAAAAACATCCGTCATCACCACTCCGAAAGTTTAAAACAACTCCCTCTGCAGATAAAGAGCTCCTCACAGTTTTCTGGGACACCCAAGGAGTTTTGTTGCTGGACTTTTTGGAAGTTGGAACCATCAATACTACACAGTACTGTGACAACTTGAGGAAATTGAAAGAGGCAATTCATAAAAATCAACCTGAACTTCTCAGATCTGGTGTTCTGTTGTTGGATGATAATGCCAGACAACACCCGGTGACGGCAACACAAAACCACATTGTAACTCCTGGTTTAGGTGTGTCTACACTATCCACCATACAGTCCTGATCTTGCACTAAGTGACTTTAATCTGCTTCCAGTTTTGAAGAAGAATCTCGCCTGAAAGGGGCTTTGGAAGCAATGATGAAATTAAACAACCCGTTAAACGCTTCTTCTGCATGCAAAGCCCTGAATTTTTCCTACAGGGCTTTTTGAAGCTTATCAAGCGGTATGACAAATGTCTCACTGTACTTGGTACTTATGTGGAAAAATAAAGCTTTGTCTTATCTTTAATGTCTCATTCTATATTTTGACTTTTATCCACAACTCTGACTCCAGCTGAAAAGGGAAACTTATTTTCTGACTGACCCTCGTACTTTGCCCATCCAATTGGCCGCACTAATCTGTCAATATAATATGTCCTTAATGACTAATGAAAATGTCATAAAAGAAAAGTTCATATGATGAAAGTTTGACACATGTACATTTTGAACTAAAGTTATTTCAGATTATAGAAGATGCAGTCAACTTAGAAAGTCATATTGTAATGAGGTTTTTGAATGAAAGAAATATAAAACTTGTTAGTACTTGTAAACACACTTTTACAAGACAGAAAGTGTCATATTGGTAGATTTCAACTCAAAGACAAACTGTCAATACCAATGTTTACAGAGTAATACTGCAACAGCCCTGAGATGTCATTCAAAGTAAAATACACAGTTTGCTCAGTGATGGTATCACTTTGTTGTATAATCATGGCAGGCCACATGGTCTAATTGAGTCCTTTGATTGGGAACAAATGAATTATCCACCCAATCCAAATGATGAAAAGTGAAAGATGAGGTACCATCCTGGCTAATATTGCAGGTGACCACCCTCTATAATGCTGGCAAAAAAACCCTTATATCATGATATAAAATACACCCAACTCTTTTTTACACAATTTTGAAATAACACATGTAACACACATGAAATACAAAAGTAACAATTTTTTTACAGACATTTTTTGTTCTAGCACGAATTCTGAAAATATTTTTGGGATATTTGCCTTTTGGATGAGGATGATTTGAAGATAATAAAGAAGTCGATAATGACAAAGTGATAATTAACATCTGTTTTAATTCACGAGGGCTTGAAATTTTCTACAAGTATCGAACAACATTTTCTTGCTCATGATCCTGAGCATAGAGCGTGCATTAAAGTTTTTAGCTTATCTTGATTTTGTGTTGCAGGATATCAAGAATTATATAGCCTAATCGAGAAACTAATAAAATGGCCACTAACTTTGTAACAACAACAAAAACTAACAAAGGCCGTTAAACGAAATTCTTCATTTGAATTTAAGTTGACATATTTATTGATAATAGCCTTTTTGATCCATTTTGTAATAAATGTGCACACTTGTTATCAAGAAGCGATTAATTATTGTTATACCTAATTTCAATTTGAATTTTTATATGTTATATACATACTTATAGACTGAATTTTCACTGTACTCTTAAATTTATTCTTTTTTTGTAATAAAAATTTAATGTTTTTTTTTATACATATGCAATGAGGATATCATGATTACTTTTTTTGCATGGAAAATATCTAGCGTATTTCATCTAACATGATTTTTTTGAAGTCATGGAACATATCCCCAAATTTTCCACAAGTCACATGTATTTTTTACATGGTTTTCTTAGGAATGCATCAACCGTGTAAAAAAAAAATAGAGTTGTGTGTATTTTACTAAGCTGGGTGACTTTCACAAAAAGTAGTCTTATGCTTGTATATTATTAAATGTCTCTTTGTCTACATGACTTTTTTAAAACACAGTAATGTGAGACTTTTGAAATACCTTTCATAATATTTGATATAATACACATTAAAATCAACATTCAATTGGGTAATTGGAATGCTGACCATATAAAACTAACAGAAAATTTTTACAAGCACTGAATTTTAAATACAAGTAATTTACCAAAGTTTAATATTGTTGAAAATACTTATGTTTGTGAAGAATTATAAAATAAGGGGATGTTTCCAAAAAAAGCCAAACATATGATAATTAAAGAAAAAACTAAATACAACCAATTTCCAAAACATAAGTTTTATCAATAAAAAGAGCAATAACTAACCCCTCTAACATGCTTCTGAAAATATAAAATAATCAATAACAAATTTCCAATCTTAAATTCTTCAATTACAACAATATGAAAAAAACTAAAAATATTTTTGCCATGGATAAAATATCTAGACATTGTGGTACGTATATATTTTACATATCTATGCAAAAAAAAAATTCCACTGGCTGAGTGGTAGAGTATAACCCTTCCACACTACAGGTCTGGGATTCAAACCCAGGGCAGGGCATGGTCCACTCAGCCCTTCATCCCTTCAGTGGGTTGATAAATGAGTTCCAAGCTTGCTTGGGAACTAAACACAAAGGGTTTCGCTTTAGACTGACTATCGGATGGAGCATCTGCTCATACACCTCAGTGCTCAAGACCATGAAAATTGAGATAAGCACAGTAGGACTTAGCCCTCATGGGCTGTTGCACCACTGAGTTTAGTTTACATGTGAAAAAAAGAACCAAGAATATATTAATCATACCATTTTTTTACAAAATTCAATGTCATCCAGCCATAATTTTTCATCTTCTGGAAAGCGTAGTTTAGCTACCTAAAAGAGAAATTTATTAAATAGGTAACAATTAATAGTAAAAATTCAAAAAATTATTTTTCTATATTTTATTCAGTTAAATCATAAAATTTGATTTATATCTTTTCTGATAATAAAAGTTTGCCATTTAAAAATTTTAACAATACAAATAATAACAAGGAGAAAAATAAGGAAGGTGACAAATAATGCATTTTTATAGACAAGTTACACTTCTTAAATACTCTGATTACATATAGTAAAAATAACAAATGCACAGTTTACCCGAAATAATTTGCATATTCTTTTAGCAATGGAAAGATCTATTTCTGTCCTTTTATCCTCTATTACAAGTCTCTGGAATTAAAAAAGAAACTATGTACGCATATTGTTCTTAACAATTGATTAAAACCTGCAAATTGATAAATTTGTTTAGCAATATCTTTTTATAAATATCAGTAATAAGGAAAGATTATAAATAGAATACTAAATCTTTAAAGATGATGTAAATTGTTTTTGCTAATCAGATTTTTATCTGCTTGTCGATTTGTTTGTGAAGCAAGTTAATGAAATATTTAAATAGCAGTAATATGTGTGAATACATATCAAGTTAACTGAAATTTTTCAACTCCATTATTTTAATTTTTTTATTGCATAAATGAATAATTAAATCATCCGAGAAGAGTTTCCATTAACCCCTTAACTGCAGTGGGCATACAATATGCCACGCTCAGCCACAGCATTAACTGCCCTTGATTTATATATATGCTTTTTTGAAGTACAAACCTTTGCATTGTGCTTCTATCTGTTAAGCTATTCCAAACTTAGGAATGCAACACAATGACCTTGACGGTGTTTGTGAAGGATTTACTTACTTATGCCTTTTTTTCTTTCTCTATAAATTGCACAACTATGTGTGAAAAAGGGTGGCATTATAAGGAACAAATAGTGCATGTTTTCCTCAGCAGTTGAAGGATTAAATTTTCAAAGGAAGAAAATTCAGCAGCATAAAAACCAAAAATATCAATGAGATTCAGTAGATAGATTTACATTTATCCTTGCAACACACATTTTGCTTACATATAGATTTCTGTAATATACCCTCTCTTGACCATTCGTAAATCAGACTATTCTTAACTAGATAAAAAATATATTTGAACCAACCTTGTTAGTTATGAATTATTGTATAATTCTCCTACAAAATGAGCAGCGAAACTCATTTCACTCTTTCCCATTTAACTGATTATTTCATTTAACCAAAAAGGAATAAAGGAAAAAGACTGATTTGTGCAACATGAGTAAATTTCTTCAATTCAGTGATTAATGAAATAATGATCAATTATGAGAAAACCAATTACTTAATTATAACAAAATTATATCATTCCCCTCCGTTAAAAAGAAAATTTTGGAACTAGTTTGATATCACGGGGCACGGCGCGAAACGCCGTTTGGCGTGATAAAGAATCACGCCAAGCAGAGCATGCCGTTGGAATGAAATTCAAGATGGCGGCCTAGCGGTAAGACTCGTCAGGAAAATAATTTTAAAGAACTGTTTTGAAAAACATTAAAATCAATTTCAAATAAAGAATTTAGGAATAGATATAGACTAACCAAGATCAATAAATAGTTAATATCAATATTATTAAAAAATCATTTACTAATACTAATATTATGCAGTATACAATCTTGTAATATAATGTTATAGAAATTATTATATATAATATTCATATAATACTAAATAATAATAATTATTAGATATTCATATGGTATTACTTTTTATTATTTTATATAATAATAATCCTATTGTAATATAATAAGAATCGTACAGATATAATACTCATTTAACATAATTATAAAAAACAATAAAATAATAATTGCAAATAAATAACATAATACTTAGAAATAAATAAAATAATAATTATAAATAAATAACACATATGTAATAATATTTATGAAATAACAATTATTACAAATAACGTATATTATATGATTATTACACATTCTAATTATTGTATTTTTACATTAATAAAATAATTACATAATATATATTAAAATTGATAATGAATAGCAACTAAAAAGTACTGAAAGCTTGCTATGTTCCAAAAACTGCAAATTTCTTCAACGAATTTCGTCAAACAAGAAACGAAAAAAAACAACACATTTTTAAAAAGTAAAATAAATTGAAAATAAACGATTTATAGAAATAATTAAAAATATAACACTCATTGTTTTAAAAAAAATATCATCCTTGTTCTCGCCAATGATATTAGGAATATCCATATTTGAAAATAGCATTAAATAAAACAGAAGACTGAAATATATTTTGATTCGGAATTTAAATGAAAATTGTTAAATTGTAAAAGAAATCGAAATAAAATCGTCTGAAATTAATAGGATTACCGCGGGAACAGAACCAATAAAAATTATTTCTAATATATGTTATCTACATGGCAACCGCATCGCCAGACGATAAGAATATCAAGGTAACCATATTGTAATGTTATCGCCCATCTTGGCGAACATAAACAACAACTTGGCGTGATGCCCCGTGATATCAAACTAGCAGGAAAATTTTAACTTTTGTCTTTATTTCAAAATAATTTTTAGATTTTTTTTACTAGTAATAATTTTGTGGTAGAAATAAGAAAATCATATTTTAACATCTCTCTAACATCTCATGAATTTTTTATGTTTACCCATATTTTTGTCAAGGCTCAGTGTAATTTTTTAAAATCTAAAATTTTCCAATGTCATAATATTATTGTGAACAAAATCATTTTCTTGGAAACCATGAAAAGCTATAACATCTGTCACAAACTCCTCAAAAGCATATTTGTGTATAAAGAAAACCTTATACTGAAAGATGTCACCAAATTTTCTCAAATTCACATCTTTGCTTCAAAGCAATCATGTATCTGATTATTAGTTTTGCTTCAGCAAATAGTGCCATTGTTTTCTTCAGTATTTGGTTTTCTGTATTCATATATTTTTCTGCTTGCTGATAAAAAAAAACCCAGAAAAATTTGAAAATGTTGCCTTTGAACATAGAACAGTAAATGACATCTCTTCATACATTACAAGACTTGTATTCACATGTAGCATAAATGTAGAGATGAGCAAAATGGTACATAGAAATCTTAAATTATATTTAGCTGAATATAGATGACATAAAAATTATGAAGCCAAAAATTATTGTGAATCGATGAAGGTCCTACAGAAAATAAAGACCATTAAGTAATACAATATTTATATGAAAATAAAATATTAATTGGGAAAAGTAATTCTGTAACATACTTTGAAGCTTTCTTCACCACAGCATAATCATTTTCTACATATAAATATTTGCTGTATTTGACTACAAGCTTTAGAACTCCAACGTTACACTCTTCTACGTTCATTAACCCCTTAAGTGCCATTGGCGTATATATCCGTTTCGCTCAACTTGTGTATTATGTGCCCTGGACGTATATATTTGTCTTTCTGAAATACTATTCTTTTTGTAGAGTGTCTATTAGTAAAATTGCACCACCCTTCTGGTATAGTAGTTAGTGACGCTGACTGCTGTTCGCCTGGGCTCGAATCCCAGACAAGGCAAGGATGTTGTAAATGTATAGTGCCTTTGCGGCATGGGGATACTCTAAATAGCAGTCGAACTGGAAGTCCTCTTGTGTGAAGTTGGTGGAAGGCCCCTGACCACTCCCAGAGTTTTCTCTCTCAAAATTGGGGGAGAACTAAACCAAATCACACTGCAACCTAAATGGTGCTCAAAACTACTGCTAACAATAGCCAAAATTAATATATTCTTGTTCTTTTTTTCACACGTAAACTAAATTCAGTAGTGCAACAGCCCATGAAGGCCAAGTCCTACTGTACCCATCTCAATTTTCATGAACTTAGCACTGAGGTGCATGAGCAGATATTCCGATCAAGTGGCCAGTCTGATTCTCACAAAACCCTTTGTGTTTAGTTTTCAAGCAAACTTGGTACTCATTTATCGACCCACTGAAGGGATGAAAGGTTGAGTCAACCTTGCCCAGCCTGGGTTTGAACTTTAGACCTGTGATGTGGAAGCGTGATGCACTATTACACAGCCACCGGGCTTCATTCTGAAGGCTTTGGAATGTAATAAAATGATCTTGACAATATTTGCAAAGGATTTACATTATTTCAGAGTAAAATTTGCTTGATTTTGCCTTTTCTCCCCCCCCCCCCAAACACTGCATACAGATACCTATTCGAAAGATAGTGGTGATGGGAGCGAATAGCATAACATTTAATCAACAATTGCATTCAAACAAAAGACTCTGATATAGCCCATACTTAACTCTTAGTGGTTACGATCTTTTCCCTAAGTTGAAGGAAATGATGACTTTTCAAGGAAAAGAGTTTTTGGGAGTCAACTTTTTAAAAATGATGAAAAGTTGGAGAATGCAGTGACTTCCTGGTTTAATGTACTGGCAGTACAAGAGTATAACATGGGACTTAAGAAGCTAGTAAACAAATACAACAAATGTTTAAATGTAGGAAGGGGTCATACAGAAAAGTGATAAAAGCTTCAAGGTATATAACAAAATTATTTTTTCCAAGTAAATGTTGTGTTCATCATTTTGTACAATGGGCTCAATTCATGACAGTCACATGATAAAGACAAACATGCATTCTCCATTGAATTCAAAACAAGACATTAAACAAATTGTACTTGCTGTTCTATTTGTAAAACTTAGATAAAATTTCCCTGCCCCCCAGGTTCAGGTTGATTTTTCTTAACCACCCATCAGGTATAAAGGTTAGTGACACTGACTGCTGAGCTGTTGGACTTGAGTTTGAGTCCTGGAGAAGGTATGTATGTTTGTAAATGTATGGGCATGGGGGTACTCTAAATAGCCATTGAGCTGCAAGTCCTCTCATGAGGTTGGTGGAAGGGGAGTAGAGGTGGAAGGCCCCTAACCCACCCAGGGTGTTTTTACAGAAAATTGGGGAGGAATTGAGCCAAATTGCGCTATCACCTGTATGGAGCTCAAAGCTACGGTTAACGACAGGCATACAATTTAGCCCTTTACTGTGAAATTCATTGCAGCAAAGACATTGATCTGATGTTACTGCCGAGTAGGAAAAAGGAACAGCAACTGATAAAATTTCAAACTTCAGAATTGGGTAAAAATACTCAAACATTATGGAAAACATTTCATCAAAAAGATTTTTAAATTAAAAGAAATCTTATTTTATGCATTTACTTTTAAATAAAATGCATTTTGTATACCTACTTGCATTATTATTGTAGACAAACATGAGAAAGTTTCTGCACCTAGCAAAAGCTGGCAACAACAAAGTGCACAAACTAATTAGCTGGAAACACATGATTGGTTTTTTTGTGCGACTATGATGTCACATGAGTTTAGCCCATCAAACAGTTTTTATTTACAGGATGACCCCCATATTCTAAGAAATTGGTTGATGCATACGCTGGCAAAAAAATTTACTAGTTGCCAAAAGTAGCAATATGTTTATTAAAATGGCATTCATAATTCCTGGTATCCTTACCAACCACATAACAGTGTGAAACTTAAACATTTTTTCCCTTTTTGCCCAAGGAAACACAGTATCTTATTTTTATTTTGATCATTTTTCCTACTTAACATTAAACTGGAATCCTCATGTCATGTTTTTACCACATGTGGTGTTTCTTACATCAGCAACAAAGCTGTCATTGATTTTCATATATGACAAATTTGTTTCATATTGGAATTTCTAGCATAAGAATCATGCTTTGGCACCATCTAGGGAGAATTAAAATAAATTTGTTGATAATAGGTCATCCTATTACCTACAAAATAAGATTTGACCATAAAGTTTCCAACCAGGGATGAAAGTGGTTTTCTTTTTAAAAAAAAGTAAATTAGTAATTAGTCATTTTTCTATCAAAAAGATTTCCTAAACTTCACCAACATGATTGCAATAATAATAATAAATGGCTGTATAAGAATAATGTTTTTATAACATAAAATAAAAGGAAAAATATTTATACATAAATTTTTCAAAAAAGAAAAAAAAAATATTTACATACCTTCCTTCTTTTTCGTATCAAATTTAAAAGATTTGTTTCATACTAAATAAAGAGAAAACAACAGCAATTATAAATAAAATAAACTTTTATAAAAAAAAATATCAATTTTAAAAATAGTGGCATGTATAAAAATGATAACATTAAACTTTTTTAATTAGACTGATTTTCATAGTCTTTTCAAAATTTTGATATTCCTGTTGTATTAACCATATCAGTTATTTATAGTTAACTTTTTGTACAAACTTTATAAAGATAAAAACTATTACAGTATTTTCATATATATATAATTTAACCATAAACAAAAAGATAATGATATAGTTGTTTCTATAAAAGAAATTATTAATAAATACAGGAGAAAATTTTTTAGCATAAATAACATTTCTAAATATTCAAAGTAAGTGAAAAAACAGCATTTTTGTGAAGATATACTTTTATGATTTCTATTTTTATACTTGTTCTTAGTAAGTTTTTTTTAAATGCAATAAACTGTAAAAATTGATAATAAAATCATAGAAATTCACCTCAATATATCTAAGATAATCTTCCTTAGACTTTTTCATTCGTTGGAGCCTGTATTCCAAATTTTTTCGCCTTTTGATTATGGACCTAAATCAAGCAGAAAAATTATTACATAAAAGAATAATTCCAAGTAATTTTACTCAACACATCTTTTACTGTGCAACGTTTCCCCAGGACAAAGAATACGGGTGAGTGAATATTAACGTCCCACTGTTCAGCTACATGAGGGCTTTTGGGACGGTCCTCGTAATTTTGAACCATGGTCAAGTGACGCGGATGACACCTGAGCTGGCACCCCCTCTCCTAACTACCACACCACACCAACGAGAGGACGTTTGAGCTCTCGACAGATTTAACGTGCATCACTCCCCTACATGGTGGGTCTTCAGTGGTACTGGGATCGAAATCATGACATGCTAGCCACGATCCGATGCCTAGACCACTCGGCTACCGCAGCCCCTCAAAGAATACAGGAAGAAAATATATCAGTACATATTAATACAGAATCATTTCTTAAAAGAAATCAAGGCAAATTCTAAAGTATTCATTGTGAATCTCAAAACAGAATTTTATGTTTAGTAACAATTTTATTCAAGAGAAAACAAAGCTTGTTAAAAAATTAACTTATTAATAACTTTCCACTCATTGCTTTGACTTAAAGCCATGGAAATATTAAGATCATGTGATAAATGTTTAACAGAAATAAAGGTACATAATGCATTAAATCAGAGATTCCCAAACTTTTTTGTCTCATAGATCCCTTGCCATGCTTTTCGGTATCGGGTAGACCCCTTCGAATCTGATATTGAATTTTTGTAAATTTATCAACTTAAATATTTTTTTGACAGCTGATACTACTACTTACTTTAATATTAAATTTATAATTGTAGTTGAAGTATAGCATTTAAAACTTAAGAAGCACATGTTAATGAATTAAAATTAAAATAAAACATAAAATGACTGTTACATAAAATAATTGAACATCAAACAAATGCTTTTAATGAGAGGATGAATCTGGTGCTTCAATAACAAGTTTTCAACATTTTATATTAATCTAGTCAGTTTAAGCCTAAATCTGTGTTAATAAGTCTCCAGTTTTTCTTTCTTTCTTTCTTTTTTTGTTTTGAGATTGGCAAATTTACTCAAACTGCCACTCACTAGGAAAATAAAAAAATTTTTTTCTTGATATTCCATAATTTGCGACAAATAACAGTTCTTTTAAAGCTAAAATTGCTGACATCCGTTTTTAAACATTTTCAGATTTTCGTTAAGGTCTATTTTGATCAGTTCCTATTGTAATATGACATTTTTTTTCAATGTGACTATATGAATTCATTGTCTACTATTACTATATAAAAAAAGCAATATCAAATCTAGCTTCAAAATCTGAGTAAAAGGCATTTAAATATTGAATGTAGGTTAAAATGTCCTAAAAGATTGTCTGTGACAGATTGAGAAATTCTCGATGTCCACTATTATACTTCTTTAGCTTAATTCTGGAAAGAAATATTGAAATGGTCATTGTCTTGATAAAATGTATGCTATCACCTAGTAACCACAAATTAAAATCACTAAATTTAATGAATAATTCTGTTAAATAGGTAAAATCTGGTTTCCCCTGGATATTTTTTTTTAAAGATTAAAGTCATGATGTGGTTTAATGAGAGCCACAATCATAGACCCCATTTACATCGCATGGACCCCCAAATTATTTTTTCGCTGGCATAGACCCCTGGGGGTCTATAAAGACCATTTTGGCAATCACTGCATTAAATGATAGACAAAGAGATAGGATTCTCATGGTACCTAGTAAAAACACTCTACAATAAACAAAGATAAAACAGAATTTAATACATTTGAATGCAAGTAATGCAAGGCTGGGAATAACTTATTTATTGTAATGGTAAAAAAATGCTAAAAATAAATTAATAACACATTTTAACAAAAAAAATATTGAAATGTTTATATTTCACATAAGAATGCTAGAAAAGGGGAAAATAATAAAGTTGAAGAGGAGAACACATTATCCAATACAAATTATTGGCCTTTTTTGTTTATCGTAAAACAAATTTTACATTTTTTCTGAATTATAGATTTTGGAGATGGGACATTTTCATTATTCTGTCCTAGTACAGTATACCAGATTTAAATTTAAAGGGCAGAAATTAACCCAACAAATCCTTTAGAGGAAAATTAAATTTTATACAATTGCAAAGATTAACAAACGTGTTTAGCTTTTATGCATGAACACACTAGCATTTGTTTCAGTCAGTGTAAATAAAATTTGAATACAGTATACACATGGTATTTAAAAGAACAAACTGAAAGTGAATTTAATACTGACTTGATCTCATTGAGATTAAAAAGTTCAATCCTTTCCATTTCTTCGAGTTCACGAAGAGTTGACTCTAAATGTAAATGCACTAATTCTGCCATGATGTAAAACTCACTTCCTAAAATAAAAATTTTAACTGTAAAATCATATTGATCCCTTAAACATAAAAATATATCATAAAAATCATACATCTATAGTAAAAAATTATTTGGTATTTCTCCTTTTTTTAATAATAACTTTGAATGAAATTCAAAACTTAAAAAAATATCAATTCTCAAATAAAACAAAATCTCTATAAAATAAAAGTATAAAATTTTATACTTTTAAATGCCATAAAATTAAAATTTATTCAAAAAAGCAAGTTATCGAAAAAGTTGTTTTTGTATATAAGCAGCCATTCAGAGGAATAAAAAATTAAATTTGACAAGGTGAGTTCATTACTTGTTAAACTTAAACATTCTTTAATCAGAGACATATCTACATTATTTAATCCTTATTGAATAAAACTGACAATATTAGTGTGGGCAACAATATCAAAAGAAATCACCAGCCCATGGCCTATATACCAGATGAGTAGTACTTATCATACTTCCAATCAAGTAGTATCTATGTATGTCTAACATCGACAAATCCTATTATAACCACTTCAGACTTCAAAAATATGTTTTTGGTACATTTTTTGAAAACTATTACCATTTGATAAGATTTTTATTTATTTCCCATGTTGAAGCTACACTAGGGCTATTTCATAATTTTGAATCTTTGTCAAAGGATGAGCACAACACCTGAGCAGGAACTCCATTTCCCAGGCTTCCACATCATGCCAACATTGAACCTTGACAGATTTAAAGTATATCAAACCCTTCACATGGTGAGTTTTCAGTGTCATAACAATGATGGCTATGAGTTAGCACACACACACACAACTATAACTGTTCAGTTATGACCACGGAAACTGTTACCAAGTGACAGAATAAAAAAAGATTTTATTGTGCCAATACCTGTGACACAATCTTTTCTTTTGGACAAATATTTCAAAGCTTTTCACTTTTTTCAAAAAATAAAATGTGATTCCTTGAAAAATCAATGTACAGCTGCATTATAGATTATTAGGTTTTGAAAATCGGTGCTAATTTGATATCCGAGTGCTATGCACCTAGTTATTGTTTATGTTCACCAAGATGGGCGATAACATTACAATATGGTAACCTCGATATTTTATTGTTTGGTAATGTGGTTGTTGTGGGGATGACGTATATCATAGTGAATTATTATTTTTTTTCCAGGTGGTAACGCAGTTAATTTTGGAGATATTAATTTTATTTTTTTAAAAATTTAACCATTTTCATTGTAATAATTTTTCCAGCCGCTGCTTCAGTCTTCCGTTGTATTTTGTGCTATTTTCAAATATGTATATTATTGGTTAGTGCCAGGATATTTTGTTTTAAAGAATATGAGGGCTGTGCTTTTAATTATTGCTGGAAATCGCACATTTTAACTTTTTTTTACTTTTGAATAATGCATTTTTAAACATTCCTTGTTTGATGAAATTCATTAAAGGAACTTGTAGATACTTGAATATTGCAAGTTATCAGCAATTATTAATTGTTATTCACTATTAATTTTAGTACAGATTATGTAATTATTTTATTTATAATAATTACTATTTATTTATATTTGTTATTATTATAATATATGAACCATATATGAGTATTACTATAAAATAATTATAATTATTGATTAATATTGGTTATTTTGAATCTATTCCTATATTTTTTATTTGAAATATATTTCAAAAGTTCTTTAAAATTATTTTCCTGATGATTTGTTACCACTACGCTGCCATCTTGGATTCCATATAACTCGACAACAGGCGCCACTTGGCGCGATTAAGGAATTGTGTCAAACAGCACTTGGATATAGGAATATATTCCTGAAAATCCTTAGGAGATTGGCGTGAAATTCTGACTCCTTTAAAAGTAAAAAGGTAGTTTCTTCATTTTGGCATTGAGAATTTTACCAAAGTATTTGGACTTTAAAAAGCAGTTCTTAAACTATTTAAAACACAATAAATGCTAGACTGATTTAAAAGACTTTATTGATATACATAATGCTTAAAGTAATATTTCTTACTAGCTCTATCTAAGAAACAATACTGGGTAATGATAAGTAAAATATTTAAGATTGGATTCTTGTTTCCACAGATTTGGCATAAAAAACAAACAAATGCCATATCTTGGCAATTTAGTCAACTAAGGACAAAAATGCAATCATATACAGACACTGGTTTTTATACAATGGTCAGCATATTCATGATAATCATTCTAAGACGTTGGTTCAGAACAGTTAAAAGTGCAGCAACTGGATTTTTTAAAACTTTTGAAGGGGGGGGGGGTAATAGGAGAGTGACTAGTGTATAAATGAAGGATTAATAGCATGTAGGTGTAAATGTCTAAAATGTAAAAATATGCATTAGTGCTAGACAAAGGAAGCAATCGATACCTATAAATGGTGTTGTTGCCAGAAGAAAGATAATCTACATCATGTGTGCATGATTAAAAGAACATATGGTTCAGTGTAGGTAGCTTGAGCAAATGTAACATTCTGTGTCTTACGAGATATTGGTTTGGTAGATTAACAAATGAATTTGTGGTGAATGATATGAAAATTAACAAAAATATTGTGATAGATAAATATACATTTCTCTGTAAGGTTTACATGATTGATGAAATTAATGAAAGAGTTACAATTGGTGGACTTCAAAATGAGACGCGCAATTTTTAAAATTGTCTAAATACTCTCATAGTTTTAGTATAGTTATTTAAATTAACTTAAAATTTCCTTCATTCTTTTTTTTCTGTTGCTATTTGGAAGCTGCACACTTTCTCTCAGAAGCCATTTAAAAGACACATTTTCCATTAGCATGATTTTTTGTTACAAAAAAAATCATAAGGCTTAAGTAGATCATGACTTTTTCTTACATTTTAAGTTGTAAAAATCTATATAAATAAATAAAATTGTAGTGTCTGTTTGTAATTTCAAATTAGCTTTTTGCTAAGTGCATTTAAAGGTATAAAAGGTACTTATATCAAAAAATCAATTTTTAAAATTTTTGTCTGTCTGTCTGTTTGTTCCGGCTAATCCTGGAAACGGCTGGAGCGATTTTAAAAATTCTTTCACCAATGGAAAGCTACATTATCAGCGAGTAACATAAGGTGTATTTTATCTCCATATTCCTACGAGAACGGGAGCTATGTGGGCAAAACCATGGGATGTTGCTTACTCCCCGCCAAGTTCGCGCAAAATTATGCATTTGTGGTCAATAATGGAAATTTTAATAAAAATTTTCTCACATTTGTAACAAATAACTGAAACATAGTGTAATTTAGCATCTTTACAAAAAGCAATTTTTTAAATGGTTTTTTATTAAACGTCTAACATTTATTATGTTACGTTTGTTAAATGTCAAACTCAAGCTTTGAGAAATATCGCCAAGTTGGCTAAGAAGTTCTCTATTCCGACAATCCCAGATATTTTAATGCAAATTTTCTCTTACTTTTTAAAGAGGGAAACGAAATAAAGTTTTTGAGAATTGCATGCGCGTGATATTAAAAATTCTATGGTAATATTAATTGACAGTTTCATAAAAACTTTTGATTTATCGAAAATGTATTACTTTTAATTTTTTTAACCTAATTATACAATATTCATATTTTGCACAAAATTTTTCACTTATATGGCACAAGTTTGATATACAGACTTTTTTTTTTGGCGCCTCATTTGGGCGATTATGCGTCGGATCATGGCTACCCAGATTCCCCCGTTTTCGGGCCGGGTTTCGCGGGCTTTACGTTTTATGGCTGATTTTCCAATCAATACCAATAATTTAGTTTTTATGGGATTCTCTCCAACATCTTCTTTTCCTCTGGGATTTTCGACTGTTCAGACACAGATATTTCCGGACAAGAATTATTTAAGGATTGCCTTATTTCTTAATATTCATAAATATAATTTATTATATTATATTATAGTTAATATTAATTAATTTAATTAATTATAATTAGTTTATTTTTAATTATTGAATATTCTTTCATTGTTAGGTGGTATTTCAATTCCTTTACTGTTACCTTGCTTCTTATTTCTTGCTGCATATTATTTATTATAATTATATTTAATTCATATTTATTATCTATATTTATTAATTATATTTATTTAAGTTTATTTTTAATTCAGTATTCTTTTATTATTAGGTTGTATTTCAATTCTTTTTTATTATTAACTTATTTCTTATTCCATATTGTGTGTATTTCTCTTTTTAATTACCAATAAATTATTTAATTATTGCTTAGGTTGACTTAATTTTGTTACACACATACATTAGGTTACATATTCTTACATCAGTTTGATTATCATTTCTTAGATTATTACTAATTTACTAAGAGGTTAATTTAAATTTTAAAAACCTTGTTATTTTATATATCTTTAAATATTGTAATTTGTTTGCTCTAACCATGACTTCTATTTGCAGTGTTTACCCCCAAGTATAAAAAAGTTCTTTAAGAAACAGTTCCTGTTTCTTTTTCTGGCAAAAGGGCCACATTTGGAAAAAAGGGAGTACTAAGTCTTGATTTTGTGTATGAAATATGTAGGAATAAGGAACTCTTTTTAGAATTTGCCAGAGAAACTCGATTATCAAAATTAAATCAGAATTTTTGTGCCCTAAGTGCAATGTTGCAATGAAGTTTGGTAAGAAAAGTTCTATTTCAGATGGATACTCATGGATTTGTAGAAATTCTAGAAACAACAAAGTATGTGGCTCAGCTAAAACTATATGTCATGGCTCGTGGTTCAGTTGTAGCAAACTAAAATTGAATGAGATTTTTCGTCTAACTTATTACTTGATCATGGGAACCAGAACAAAAGAGATAAAAGGATACTTCTATTTCTCTTCAGGTACCGTTGCAGATTGGAGGCAATTTGTACATGAAGTTATTCTCGATTATGTAGAAACAAGCTCAGAGAAGATTGGTGGTGAAGGTAAGATTGTGGAAGTTGACGAATCCAAATTTGGAAAAAGAAAGTATAATAGAGGCCGTGTAGTGGAGGGGCAGTGGGTATTTGGAGGTGTAGAACGAGGATCAGGTAAGGTATTTTTAGTAGCAGTGCACAACCGAACTCGTGCAACTTTAGTGAACACGATCAAGGAATGGATAGAGCCAGGAACCTTGATTCATTCCGACAAATGGAAGGCATATGAAACATTAGGACGTGAAGGATTTGATCATTTGACGGTAAACCATAGTGTTAATTTTGTAGATCCAATTACAAATTGCCACACAAATACTATAGAGGGCACTTGGAAGCATGTCAAAGATTCACTCCCTACAAGTAACAGAAAAATAGATTTTAAATTTCATTTGGCTGTGTATATGTTTAGGAAATCATGCAAACAGAAGGGAGTGGATTGTTTCAACAAGTTTTTAGAAATTGTTAGGGACATCGACTGGGCTGAGAGGGGTTTAGGCCAAATTATGTAAAAGGGGAATTTAATCAAGATTTTTTATTACCATAATTTTTTATTACAATCTATCTTGCTGACAAGTGATGACTTTGGTAGTTGTGTGACAATTTTTTATACATGAAGTGCTGCAAGATAAGTTAATTCTATTTATATTTATTTTATTCAATGTAAGCAAGAAAGATTCTCCTTATATTTAATTTATGAATTTGATTTTAAAGTTAATTTGCTTAATTTTAATATGCTTCTCTTCCAGGCTTATGGGCAGTAAGTAAGTTAGTTTTCTTATTATCTTATTTTATTACTTTAATTTTTATGTTAATTTACTTAAATATGTTTAATTTTAATATGTTTCTCTTCTAGGCTTAATGTGATAATGATGATAAATAGAAAAATTTGTTCATTACTATTCTGAATCACTTACAAAAATAGATTTTTATTCTTAAGTTCAATGCAGTATTGCTAAAATAATCATTAACTACTTACATTTAGATCTATAAAAATTTGTCCTTTCACTACTTTTTTAGTTTAATATTTATGTAAGAATTCTCTCTCCTATTCTTAGCCATTTTTTTCCAAGTTAGAAGGAATCCCGCCATTCATTTTCGTACAGAGGTGGCGGGGGAGGGGAGGCAAACTTAGACAGGATTGAAGACGGGAACTTTGCAAAATTGTTTAGTCTGGGGGGAGGGGGTTAAGTACTGCAGCGGATGGGGGGAGGGGGGAATGCAACCCTGTGCTTCCCTTGGCAACTGCTGTCGCCGGAAAAAAAATTTGGCGATTTTTTAAAAAAGTCCGTATATTGAACTTGTGCCACTTATACTGAGCCTAGATATTTTACATGGAGGTATTACTTTAAAGATATACTAGATATTACTATGGAGGAAGTCATACAATGTCACTCGCTGAATAAAATTAGAGAGCTTTACGCAATACTTATTTCATCTTCGGTCTTTCTAATCTTCAAACCTTTTGGAATAAGTACAAGGACTACATGGCGGAAGATATTTTGCGACGATTGCAGCAAGTACAAACAAATATGCCTTTCAATGAACACATCTACAACAAAACTCAATAAGGTTTTCAGAACGGTTGAGAAGAAGCTACATGATTTTGGAATGATTAGTCCTAGACGTGTCGACGGAAATGGCTTTGATAATGAAATTGCTTGAGAATTAAACTACAATTTTATAGCATTGCAACATCAAGTAACAGAATTTATCCCTCAATTAACTCCAGAACAAAGTCATGTTTTCCAACAAGTGTTATGCAAAATAGAATCTGGGAGTGTTGCACTTTTTTCTCGACGCCCCTGGAGGAACCGGAAAAAAGTTTTTGCTAAGCTTATTATAAATGATCATCAGAAAAACCCAGAAGATAGCAGTTGCTATGGCTTCTTCTGGTATAGCTGCGACTTTACTGACCAGCGGTGGTACTGCACATTCCGTTTTAAAATTATTACTTAATCTAGCATTTGAAGATTCACTCATCTGAAATTTCAGAAAAAATAGCTCTCAAGGCAGGATGCTTCCACAATGTAAGCTTTTAGTGTGGGATGAAAATACATCTCACAAGAAAGCTATAGAAGCGTTAAATGGGACTCTTCAAGATTTACGAGATAGTACAGATATTATAGGAGGAATGGTAGCTTTATTATATATTGGCTGGTGAATTTTGAAAAACTCTCCCTGTAATCCAGAGGGGGTACACTGGCAAATGAAATCAGTCTCTATTAAATCATCTAGCTTATGGGCAAAAGCTGAAAAATTCAGCCTGAAAACGAATATGAGAGTGCATCGTCATACAGACGTAGATTCGGAACATTATGCAGAAACGCAATTGAAAATCGGTTATGGATGTTTGGACGCAAAGGCTGGACGTTATATTTTACTTCCAGAGAATTTTGTAATGTAGAAGAAAATGATGTAAATCTTATTGCTCAAATTTGCCCGGGGTTGCAACAAAATTTAAATAGGGATCAGTGGCTGCAAGCAAGATCAATATTGGTGAGTAACAATGATATTGTCCATAAAATCAACATTGAAAATTTAAACGACGTGCGGGGAGGAGGGAAATGAAGAAATATTTATCAATGAATACAATCATGGATAAAGAACAAAGTACTTCATATCCCACGGTGCTCTTAAATTCACATGAACTTTCGGGTGTACTCTCACATAAACTTCAATTAAAACTAACTGTACCAGTTATACTTATGCAAAATCTCAATGCACCTCGACTATGTAAAGGAACGAGGCTTTGGATCACGAAACTGATGCAGAATATACTTGGTGCCAATATTTTAACATATGTCATGAAAAGGGATAGTGTTATCATAACTCGAATTCCAAGTATACCCACTGACCTACCGTTTCAATTCAAACAAGTTCAATTTCCAGTTTTACAGTTGCTATTAACAAAGCTAACATTTGAGGTAGCAGGGGTGCATTTGGAAAAGCAATGTTTTTCCATGGCCAACTATTTGAGCCTGATCGGTATGTCCAATGCCCAAATCTTCACACACATGCAACTGATGGAAGAACATATAATATGGTATACATTAGCATCTTAGAATTATATTCTGTTTTGAGCTCTTTTAAAGAGGAATTATGTATTAAATATAGATACTTTCGATTTTTAAAAATATTAATAGTTTAAGTTATTGAATTTTTGTTAATTATTATAATAAATTACGTTTTCAGTTTTTTTAAAGCTAAGCTCAATTTTAGAATTTATTAGTTCCAGTCAAGCAATAAAAAAAATTACCATATTATAATATTTACTTTCTAATGATAATGATTACGACTTTGACAGTTATTTAAAGACATCAACGCGAGCGGAGCCACGGGTAAAAGCTAATCTTAACATAAGATATAATATGGTAAATATACTACAAAAAAATTGACAAATTTTCTTATATCATTGCACAGTTATTAATTAATTTTCGCATAGAAAGTATTTCGATCAGAATTAGCATCAGTAGTTTTTCAAGATTAATGTTTCAATGGCACTAATATAACACATTATAAAAAATTCAATGTCACATATATAACGGCCAAATATTTTGTATGCAACACTAATCGGTTAAATATATACTCTCTTGATAAATTTCTCAAACTCAACGTGTCATAACATTCAAGTAAAATTTTCTTAATAATTTTCACAACTAAAATGTTATCAATATGCTTAA
The DNA here is from genome assembly GCA_019973975.1 of Trichonephila clavata. Lineage (NCBI taxonomy): Eukaryota > Metazoa > Arthropoda > Arachnida > Araneae > Nephilidae > Trichonephila > Trichonephila clavata. The sequence goes on along the minus strand of BMAO01036493.1, from coordinate 9,260 downwards.
TGTGACAAATACTCTGAAAGAACAAATATAAAAATGTAAGCGACTGAATGATAAACCACTTGCCTTATGTTATAGTGCAAGAAATTTTTATGTCGTTGGTCGATTTTCTGTTCTTGAATATTGTTGTGAACTGATATTACAAGAAATACAAATTTCAATGTACCGGAGAAAACACTGAAAAAACAACACAACACACAACATACATTTCCACGAGGTACGCTTGTTGCCACAAACAGGAAAAATTATTATTTTTTAAATTGATGTCTTCATTAAAAAAATTATCTAGTAATTTATAAATATCAAAGAATTCCGTCGCCCACAAAATTACTGTTAAAACTTGAAAATTAATCACTGCTTTATCCAAGGAATCGGGAAATCTTCAATAACGTGGGCTGGATTTTCTATCGCCAAATTCTCTTTTCTAGCTGAAGATCGATCGCCAAGGCGTATCCTTGAGAGGAACCGGTTTGTAGTAACCATATGCGATACGCGATTCTCCTCAGAGAAAACTCCGCGTAGTAATACATTGTATTCCTGACATTCGGGTTTTCATTTCAGTATTGATGTTTTCTGAAAATATTACCAGTGTAAAGGGTAGGTTAAACGATTTCTCAAATTCACATTTTAAACTTTTTTTGTCTCAAAATGAGATTAAAAAAAAAAAAAAACTTTATGTACATGACAACTAAGTTAAATTTCAAGTTTTTTCTTTTCAAAGCAAAGAGTTATTATTTAAATTCGAAGCTAAATTACATTATTTTTATAAATACGAGACATAAGTATCAAATGAAACATAGTTTTAATTTTTTGCCAGAACAAAGGAAAATAATTATTTATAATTATGAAAAAACACACATTTTAGTACAATCAGTGCAGATTGTCTAGTCAAACTAATCCAGAAATCTCGAATATCTTACTATCCTAAACATCTATTATTTGTTTTATCTCATCATTACCTTAATTTTTAAAGGAGATAATCACTCAGATTTTTCGAAATAATCGAATGCTTTTCTGAAAATTTTTTCTTTCTTTATATATATTCAGAGATGATTTATTTTTTAAAATTATAGAATATTTTATAATGGGTTTTTTTTTAGATATAATAGTTAAAAGGGTTTTATTACAGTTTGGAAGGGAATATATACTTATATACAGTACAATATCTTACACATTTCATAATTTTCATTATATTTCTCTTTTTTTTAACTACAGATTTTCGAAAAAATAGCGATTTACAAAAAGCTGTTGATATTGTATGAGTTCCTGAATGGTATAAGAAAATTCATTTCTGCTCCTGATAATAAAAGTGGCCGTGGTAACCTAGTGGTCAAGTTAACGGACTCGTGGGCGGTGTGTCATGAGTTCGAGCCAAATACCACTGAAGACCCGCATTGTAGGGGGACAATGCATAAAAAATCTATCGATGCTTAAACGTTCTCTCGTTGGTGTGATGTAGAAGTTAGGAGAGGGGTTGCCAGCTCAGGTGTTATCCTCGTCACTTGACCGTGGTTCAAAATTACTAGATCCATATTCAAAAACCCTCGAGTAGCTGAATAGCGTAATGCTAATATTTATTCACTCAAGATAATAAATGTGTTGAAAATAAATCTCGGATTATCCACGTATAATAAAGCTAGAATTTTCAACAACCAAAACATCACGGCTTCTAGGATTCCTGGAAAGGGGTGACTGTAAATTGATATCTTTGCTGCCCCACTTTGAATGAACAGGAAATTCATCAATCAAGAGTTCATTAGGGATATAAACATATTAATCTTAAATTAAGATTTCAAAATTTAGTATTTTTTTTTATGAAACTAATCAAAATAAAAACTCTAGAATTAACTAATGTCTTTTTGAATCCTCCTTGATATTATTCCTTTTAATTACTTTTACAACTTTACATACATATGTGTAAAATAATTAAATGATTTTTTTTTCTAAACAGGACATAAGTTGTAAAAATTCTTTTCATTGAAAATGAGTGATTTCCATTTTGTACAATTTATATTTCAATATTTGAACCATATGAAACTACAATTATAGCAAAAGTTATAATTGACATAGTTTAAATATCCACGTAAAAATTAAAATAGAATTGAGACAATGATGAAATAACAAAATTTATGTGCTCTTAATCCACTGTTTTCTAATAAAAGTTGATAAACATTTAAAAACATGTAATCTCAAAAACTTGGAAAATTATTTTAAAAATATCATATTATGTCTGAAGGTTGAATATATTATGCCAATTGCAAAATTTTAAAATGAATATTGAAAAAAAGAATATGTTCTGGTTAAACACTTTTCTCCTTGCAAAACAAGAATGAATGTTTTAATCAACACAACTTAGATTTTTTCAGAGGTCATAGTCAATTTTTAAAAAATGATAGCATTAATTTTTTGATTTGTTTAAAGATCATAGCCAATAAAAATATGATTAATAGCATTTTCTTAATTTCAGAACTTAAAACAAAATCAGTAAAAAAAAGTATCAAAAATATAAATTAATTCAGTGCTTTTCAAACGGTGGGGCACGCCTCTCCAGTGGGGTGGTATAACCCTACAAGGAGGGTGCGAGCATCTCGGAAATAAAAGATTAATTAAGAATGTATCTATATATTAATTTATTGAAAGAAAGCAAAGGAAAAAAAATTCTGATATAAAAATTAATCAAATATCCATGTGTGTACACTGTTATAATATACTTATAAATTGTACAGTACAATACATTTGATAATAAATTTATCTATATTAAATTAAGAACAAGTTTAATAATTACTACCGACTTCCTTGAGCTTGCTATATACAAAATTTAATATATCTTGATAATTTGTGTTATTTATAATTAAAGTCGTATTGTAATTTCAGCGTCAAAGTACATTATTATTGCTTTCAATACAATGTTATTGTATGGGGGGCGATGAAATTTATGATTGAAAATTGGGTCGCCAATATTTAAAATTTGAGAAGCACTGAACTTATTGGTAAACTTTTATTTTAGAATATCATACATGGTATGGTTTATAGCATACCATATTCGATTGTGTCATATGTAACATCTACGTACTAAAATATCATTGAATTTTTTAGATAGGATGCAAAAATGAGAAAAATTTATGAAATTAATATACTTAACTATTAATCATTTGTAAAAAAATAAAAATTAACTAGATTTTATATTTCTCATATAAAATTCTGTTTTTTTTTGTCATAATACTTTAATTTTTACCTTCAACATTAAAATTCTATAAAATATAGAGTATGTTGTACAGAAATCCTTAATATAAAACATTATCTTGTAGATTATTACACACAAATTCAAATGTTTAATATTATTCAGTCAACTATGTAGAAACAAATCTTTTGCGGAAAAAAATTCACAGATCACAAAAAACAGAAATTTTTTTGTTGAATATTTTTTATATGCCACGAAAACAATAAATTAATAATTTCGTATTCGTTTAATTAGTAATCATTGCATTTATTACCGTCTAATTGATTCGATCAGCTGAACTATTTTTTAGCACTTGGCAGCAATTAATCGTGTAAATGTAATTCAAGAATTGGCTCTGTGCATTAAATATTTAAATTCTACGAGGATATAATGCTTAATTATTTAAAGAAATTTAGAAGTGATACTTTAAATTTATAAGAGGACATTTTCTTTCTAAACTTATAATAATCAAATTTTTATTATTTGAAGACTCCTGAATTTCTTTGCGTATTCAAAGAAAAAAAAATTCTTTGTGTTCATCTTTAGATTTGACCTTTTTTTTTCTTTTGCTAAATCCTATGTTTTATTTTGCAGAGTTTCTTGATGAAATTATTCATTCAAGAGTATCTTGATAAAAAAATTTTAAAACTCGTTTATTAAGTCATCAAATACTTTTTTTCTGCTAAACATAATTATTACAAAATATGTTAACAAACTTTGTATCAAGTGTTTTAAATGATTCAGATTTATTTATTTATTTTACTGTTCATTTTATGCTACTACATACAAAATACCATGTTTAATTAAATATTTGGAAATTCTACATCGTCTGAGTTTTTTACGTTTGTTTTAAATTTTGATTTTTAAAAATTTAAATACTTTTGGTTAATTCCTTATAGTGGTTGCTGTAACCTAGTAGTTATGGTCACGAACTCAAGGCTGGAATGTCTCGGGTTCAAGTCCTGGAGCCACAAGGGATCCACCATGTAGAGCAGGCCGATGTACATTGAATCCGTAGAGGCTCAATGTCCTCCCGATGATGTGGTGTGGCAGTTAGGAAAGGGGGTTGCCAGCTCATATTTTAGTATAATCAGGAAGAATTTCTAGTCAACATATATTAAGACTGGATCTAATCTAGAAATTTTAAATCTCTTACTATTCTAAATATGTTATTTGTTTTATTTTTATCATTATCTTAATTATTAAAGGAGATAATCTCTCATATTTTTAGAAATAAATAACTTTAGTTTAAAGTTTTTGTTTTTTACAAAATCAATACTTTTAATTTTCCTCCATTATATTTATTCACAGCTAATTTATTATACACAAAGATTAATTCATACAAAGTTTTTTTCGATATAATAGTTAAGAGATATAATTTGGAAGTGAATATATACTTGTAGTATGGTATTTTGTATCACATTTCTCATTGCTTTTCTCTCTGTTTTTTTATTAATAGTTTTTCGAAAAAATAAAGATTTACAAAAAAATTGTTGATATTGCGTAAGTTAGTGAATATAGTTCAAGAAAATTCATTTCTGCTCCAGATAATAAAATCTCTTAAGTAAATGTGTTGAAAATAAATCCAGACTTATTCCATATAGTTAATTTAGATTTCTTAACTGCTGAAACATCATGACTCTTAGACAGGATTCCTGAAAGAGGGATAAAATTGATATCTTATTTGTATTACTTGACTTAACAAGAAATTGACAATCATCGATATAAATATATATTTATCTTGAATTAACATATCAAAATTTTAACATTTATTTATAAAACAAACTAACGCAATTTAGAACAAAGGATTTTAGAGGTTTGATAGTGCCTTTTTGAAATTTCTTTATTCCTTAAAATCCTACATGATCTTTTTTTTTTATTGTAACCAGTTAAGGAAAATTTATTAAAGCTCTTTTGTTTCATTTAGTAAAACACTTCTATATAGATGTGTGTAAAATAATTAAATGATTTCCCCCCCTAAACAACATATAAGATGCAAAAATTCTTTTCAATGAAAATGTGTGTGTGAGTGAGCTTTTAATTTTCCGTTCATAATAATTGGGAACGAACAAAAATATTGTGATTAGAAACATTTGCAAATATGAACATACCTTTTATTTATTTATTTTTTGTATAAAACTAAAGATAAAATTCTTCTGATCTTTCATGTTTAGAAAGACACCGTTTTGAGGTCAACAAATCTATAGTACTGTTTTTGCGGCATGGTCCAAAAGATTAAAAAAAGGGAGTGTCAAGAATAGGGAATTCCTTTTGTCAAGAATTGGGGAGTGTTTCAATTACTTGAAAACTATCCTTCAAGTAATACTGAGAATTTCTATTTTTGCTGCTTCGCTACTATAGTTCACTTCTTGTCTGAGAATCATCAGTTTAGAAATCTTTTTTTTTTTTACCAGTCATTTTATTGCAAGCGATCTACAGTTTTAATTAAATATCTTCAACAAGTACGAAATATGAAATATTATGAATTTTGTTCAGTGATTAATTATATAAAAAATACTAGCCGCGCGGGGTATAACGGCTAGTATTTGAACTGATCAACTGAATTTGTTTCACTTGTAAAGAAGTCCTCTGTTAACAACAAATGAAATCAATATTTTTTCTATATTTATTACAATTGAAACGAAATGCTTTAATTTTCATACCAATTAAAAAAATTTACGAAGTTTGTATTTCTTTTTTATAAACTATGTGCTACTTAGAAAAAGCCACAACAATTTAAATTTCACAAAAAGAAAAAAAAATCAAATGGGCTCATTTAAATTTCTAATACTCTTATCCTTATGAGAAAATAAAATAATTTTGAAAGGTAAAAAAAAAGTCAGTTCTTGAAAACACATCTAAAATAAAGTTCAAGTAATGATCAGCGCATATAATTTGCTCAATTTAGCCAATAAAGAAACACACATAAAAGCTATTTACCTAATCACTTATATATTTTTCAAAAAATTTATAATGTTATAAAATCAATCAAAGTATTGAAAAATTAAGAATATAAAATGTTTGCATTATTTTTATATAGTTTGACAAAGTTTAATAGTAAAATATGCTCTGATATTAAAACATTTGAAATAGCAAATGTGCTTAAATAAAGTTAAAGCTTTTTAATATTTGAATTTAATAGAAGCATTGCGCACGAAAATGAAAAATATACATGTTAGATGGATTAGCTATTGAATGACTTTTGGAAGAAAATTGTCCCATATTTATTGCATTGCTAAAAATTATTAAAAATTTCTTAAACCCAAAAATTAAATTTTAAATAATAGTAATCAAATAGTGTTATTAATTAAAAAACAACAAAAATGAACAACTAATTTTATAAATTAATTTAACATTGAAATTTAAGAGCATGGGTTTTTTTGGCTGCAGACTTCAAAATTATATGCAATCACACCTCAGCTGGGATGTTTAATTTGTATTTTATTAACTACCACACAACATCATTCGAGAAATTTGAAATCCCGTTTCTTATCTTAAGTCGCACTTGCAGAATTTCACAAAGTGGATTCTTGGTAAAATCAGGATTCGAACCCATGACTAATCTTTTAGACTGCGACCCATTAAAAAAGATAAAAGCTGTAGAAATACCTTTTACGAAGTAAAAATAGACGTGAAAACTAAATACTATGCAGAATTTTCCCTTAGAATGTAGATTCTTATAAATAGGTCTGTACTGCGGAAATCTGTATAAAGAAAGTAGAAAATAGAAACGACTGATTTTAAGCATTAAAAAAAACTAAACTTATTAAAAAAAGATTTCTTTGAAAGGAAAATAATTAATTGATTTGAACATACCAAATTGTATTAAAAATCTTTAAATTTCACATGAATTTCATTAAACTTACCAATAACTTTATTTTATATAATTATTCCACTTAACAAATGGTTAGAAATTTGTACTGTTTTTAATATAACAATTATAAATCAAATAATAAATAGAATGTTTTTCGATAAAATGAATTTACTTAATTAAACCAATACTTAAATTAAGTGTTTTAAATTCATTAGAATTTCATTCTTCAGAAAATAATGTAGGCAAAATGCAGAATCTTCCTCCAAATTGTAAACACAATATATGTAGAGAGAGACCTTACTTTTTAAAATTAGTATTAATGATATATAATTCGTTCTTGCATTTCTTGGTATAAATATTCTCGTAGAAAAAAAATTAAGTATTCGAATATTCCTTTTTCAAATTTTTCATAAAAATGACACTTTTAAATTAACGAATGCTTCATTTCATAGAGAATGCCATTTTCCATTCCATGAATATTATTATTGACAAATCTAACACGTTCACCAGATCAAATAGCAACATAAACCGTCAGAATAAGCTGTTTTACAATAATAAAAATACCTCTAATTGTTAAAAATAATTCACTAAGTTTAGTTTTTTAAAATATAAATATGTTATAGAATATACATATTTATATAAATTATATGTATATTAAATAAATTATATATAATTTATTACTTATAGAAAATAAATATTATAAAGTGTAAATAGGTAAAAAGAATCTAAGGATAATTTTAGTAAAATCACTCAAGTAATATAAGGACGCTTTTTAAACTTTTGTTTAAAGCAGTGATTCCCAGAGTGGTCTATACAGACCTCTAAGGGTCTATGACAACCTGCACGGGTTTCACTTCAGCAAAACAATAATTTGGAGGTCCATTGAGGTATAAGGGAGGCTCTATGATTGAGTGAGTGAGTGATTGTGGTGTTTAATGGCGCAAGAGGAGGGTCTATGATAGTGGATCTCATAAAGCAAGAACGTGACTTTAATTTTAAAGAAAATTTAATCAAGTGGAAACCAAATTTTACCCGTTTAACAGATTTATTTACTAAATTTAATGAGGTTAGTTTGTACTTACAAAAAGACAGCATGAATTTTATTAAAACAAGAACTATTTCATTATTTCTCTCCAGATCAGCTAAAGAAGGATAATACTAGAGATCTCGAATTTTATCAGTTGGACATAGACAATCTGTCAGGACATATTAACCAACGTTCAACAGTTAAATGCCTTAATTCAGATTTTGAAACCAGGTGTGAGAATGCTTTAACTATGATAATACCACAATCGGCAATGGATTCATATGGTCACATTGAAGAAAAAAATGTCACATTACAATAGGGACTGATCGTAATGACCTCTAACGAAGGTCTTAAAGTTTAGAAACAGATGTCAGGAATTTCGGCTTAAAAAGTGAAACCTGTTATTAGTCCCGAACTATAGAATATCGTGAGGAAATGTTAAATTGCTTTTCCTAGTGTAAAGGAGTTTCAGCGCAGTTGCCTATCTCCATAACTTAAAAAAAAAAATGAACACTATACTAACAGAGGAGATTTAAGGTTAAATCTGACAAAATTGATACCAAATGTTGAAAATTTGATATTGTTACACCCGATCCTCCCATTAAAATCATTTGTTTAATTTTTAGATATTTTATTTAACAGTTTATTTTTAATTAACTTTTAATTTAATTAATTCACAGTGATTTTTAAATTTTAAACACTATACTTCATTAACAGATAGAAATTAATTCTTTTAAAGTAGGGGTAGTAGTACCAGCTGTCAAAAGACTGTTAAGTTATAAATTTGCAAAAACTCATATTAATTAAGCAGGGGTCTATCCCAAACATTGCCCCTGAAAAACATGACAAGGGGTCTATGAGACAAAAAAGCTTGGGAACATATGTTTTGAAGAGTCCAGCAAAAAACAAATGATTTATTACATACATAGTGAAAATCACTTAACACAAAACTGAAGGACTGAAATATTTTTTTGAAGAATTTCGTGTTAAGAGATATTGCAAAAAAAATAAAACATATCAACAAAATTAAGTTATTAGAGCTTGTTTATCTACATAGAATGTATATGCATGTATTTCATAAAAATCAGTGAAACAAAAACATTCACAAGAACTAAATTAAATTTAATACAAAATTTTAAAGTTTTTGAAAAACAAAACATTTATTGAGTTTTTGGTAAAATAATCTAATATTTTTCTTTGCA
>BMAO01036492.1:0-29077 GCA_019973975.1 Trichonephila clavata | reverse complement strand
CATACTGTAACGTATGCGCCTCCCCCCTTGAGACATCTGGGACTTGCTTCCCACGGCCGGGTCAGTTTTAGAAGAATGATGACCACACGTGCAAAAACCACCTGCAGTCGCTAATATACTGCGACGGACGTGTCTTAATGAGCCCCTGCAACCTTTGACCCGAGGGAAACATTTCGCCTCCACCGGATGGGGGGCGAAAGGGACGCGCGGCCGTCGGTAAACCGCAGAGAGAGGAGAACAGCGCGGAAACTTCGCTGGAACGGACACCATCAAGATCCCTCCCTCACAAAATTATTTTGGACTTTAAAATCATCCCATAGTGAAACTTGTATATTAATGTAAATAATAGCTGTGACAATAAAACTAAATTATATTTCAAACACGCTACCATTAATGAATCAAACGTCACAGCATAAACGAAAGTGGTGCCAGCGCTGAGGATTAATAAAAAATAATAGAGATTACCGGACCCGTGAGAGGAGGTGATTTGGTGATTCTGGTTTATTACGGGAGCTCTGCAAACTGCACGTAGAAAAACTCAAGACGCATAAGCTTGGAAATAAGGATAAAACTATCCTTTAGAGAAAAGAAAAGCAACTCAGAAGGCCGAGATTTGATAGTGGATAAGCTATCCCATCAATAAAGAAAATCCTTTTGTGTGTGTTTTGAAAACTGAAATCATCTTTAAAGCAAGAAATGTCAACCGGATCTTCGGTATTCCCAAGTTCCAGCAGATAGTACTTCAAAAGGGGTGAGTACTGTTATATTTCTTGAGTTGTATTAGTTTCTTGCTAAAATTTCTACTACAAATTTTGAGATACTTAGTGTTTTTTCTTGCATGGGAACAATGTTATTGTGGTTCTAGAGAATTGTAAATACGAGTATTGTGTGCAAATTTTAGCTTAAGATTTATTGTGTTTTTAAGTTTCTTGATAATTTTGATTATATTACAGTGTTAAAATTTTTCTTTGTTTGTTTCTGTGTTTGCATGGGACCAGTGCTATTGTGATACTAGAGAGTAGTAAATATTGTGTGAATTTTATCCAATATATTGTGCTGATATTGTTCAAAGATGGCTTTTCTCGGAAAAGGGAAAAAGCAAGATATGTTGCTACTCGCAGAGGAATTAGGGATAGATGTCACACCAAACATGACTGTCCCTAACCTCAAAACCGCAATCACTAACAGTGAGGGTTACGAAGAGGAATTCGTAAAAAATCTGTTTGGGACTATTATTGCAAATAGGAAAATTGAAGAGGAATGGGAAAGGGCAGAAAAAATTAGATTTGAAGAATCAGAAAGAGCAGAGACCTTGAGATTAGCAGAGCACGCGTTGAAAGAGAAAGAATTACAATTATAAAATTTGATCTAGAAAGATTTAAAATAGAATCCGGACATAGTGTAAACGATGAATCAACCGGCTGTATAAATCCCCGTTCTGTAACCTCGAATGTAAATTTACGAAAATTAATCCCAGATTTTAATCCAAATCAGTCAGATATTAGTTTGTATTTGGTGATTTTTGAACGTCAGGCTAAAAGGGCTTTAATTGAAAAAACAGACTGGGTAGGGCATTTATTAGGTTTGTTACCTTTGGATATCGTGCAGTTCATTGCTCGCGAACCGGAGGAACAAGCAGAAAATTATGACTATATTAAAAAACTATTACTTAAACGATTTAAGTTAAGTCCGGAAGTCTTTCGCCAGAGATTTGTTCAACACCAAAAGAAATCGGATAGTACCTGGAAAGACTTCACCTTTGAAATGACTAACTATTTAGAGGAGTGGCTAATCGGCCTAGAGATCGAGTCGTTTGAGGACCTTAAAGATTTAATGGTTGTCGACCAACTAAAAAAACGCGCGTATGCTAGTATGAGAGAACATTTTTTAGATGATTGGGCGAATCTCAAATCATCTACTCAAATAGCCGAACTCTTTGACAACTACGAGGATGTCAGGAAAATAAATTCAAAAACCGCGGATAAATTCAGCAGGAACGAGAGAAATTTGACAACTTCCGGGTTTAGGGAGAAGAAGACTAGGTTCGGGGAAATTCCCCCTAAACCAGTGGTTTCTCTTCCTGAGGGCGATAGGGGGAGAGTTTTCGAAAGACGCGTGATACAAAAATGTTTCCATTGCAACCTGCCCGGACATATAAAAGCGGGATGCCCGAAATTAAATAGGAATAAAGCAACGGAGTCTCTCAATAATATAGAAGGAAATGGGAACTCCGATTTTCTTGGTTCATATGTAACAAAGGGCTCTGTGAATGCTCAAGAAATAGATATACTTAGGGATACGGGGGCAACAATAGATTTGGTGTGTGCTAAATACATTAATTATTCTTCCTTCTCCGGTGAAAAGGTCTGGGTTAAACAACCGTTAAGCTCAGAATTGGTTTGCTTACCCTTGGCGATCGTGGAAATTTCCGGAAACTTCGGAACGGTGCAAACTAAAGCAGCAGTTTGTGGTAATCATTTAAATCAACACGGTCGGTATTTGCTCGGAAACAAAACGGCCGAATTAATAAAAGAAAATTTAGGCTATGATTTTCTTTCAGTTGAGGTAGTCAATGCTGTTCAGACAAGGTCTCAAACCATAGCGGCTAGAAAAGAAATAGAGTTAAATAGCTGTAGCGATAGGAAAGGGGAAGATGAGGCTATAATTGTTTCTCCGGAGGCAGAGGATCAAATTTTAATCCCTGAACTGCAGGAATATGTTCCGGAGTTAGAACTGCTAAAGGTTACTCGAGATGAGTTAATTGAAGCTCAAAAAAATAGCGAGGATATTAAATCATTGTATGAACAGGCAGTCAGTCAGGTGCAGGCAATAAATAAAGCTTATTCTCTAGAAAACGGGTTACTCGTCAAAAAACGCGAGGATAAGTTAGGTAATGTGGCTAACTTAATAGTAGTGCCAGAAAGGTTCCGTGAGCAAATTAAATCGTTGTGTCATGAAGGAACCTCTGCACATCTGGGGGTTACGAAAACTAAAGACAAGTTAAACCGATATTTTTATTGGCCGAATTGTTATAAGGATATAGAAGCGTACGTAAAAACTTGCGATCAGTGTCAGAGGGCTGGGAAGCCAAATGAGAAAAAGAAAGCTCCACTAAAATTGGTCCCGGTTATTCAGGAGGTTTTTACTAAGCTAAATATTGATGCATGTGGGCCTCTCCCAATCACATCTAATGGGAATCGATACCTTATTACGGCCATATGCATGTCATCAAAATTCCCTGAAGCTATCCCGGTGGCTGATATCAGTTCGGTTAGTGTTACAGATGCTCTCTTAAACATCTTTAGTCGTATGGGTTTTCCACGGGAAATACAATGTGACCAGGGTACTTCCTTTACTAGTGCTCTGACTACCGAGTTTTTTGAAAGATTCGGAATACTTGTCCGGCATAGTTCTGTGTATCATCCTCAGAGTAACCCTATTGAGCGATTTCATCGAACATTGAAACGACTCTTGCGAGTCTTATGTTTAGAGGCAGGCTCCGAATGGGACAAACATCTTCCGTCTATTCTTTTAGCGTTGCGAACTGTGACTCACGAGAGTACAGGGTATACACCGTCAGAGTTGGTGTATGGGAAAAATTTGCGGACTCCAGAAACATTAGTAATGGAACATTGGATGGAACCGGAAGAAGAAAATGATCTCGTCACTGAATATGTGTTTAAGTTAATTAATAGATTAAAAAGGTGTCAGGAGGTAGCTATAGATAAAATGGAAGAGATGCAAATTAAGAGGAAAACTTAGTATGATAAAAATGCAGTAAAACGCGAATTTAAGGATGGAGATTTAGTACTTGTTTTGGCTACATCTCGAGCGAATAAATTAGCAGTACAGTGGATAGGTCCTGGGACAGTTTTAAATAAAGTTTCCGAAACAAACTATTTGGTAGAAATTCCCGGCAGACGAGAAACCTCTCAAATCTATCATATAAATATGCTAAAACCGTATTATAAAAGGCCGGAACATGTTAACTTAATTACCGATGAAGCACACCAATCTCTCGCAGACCAGGATTTAGAAATCCCATACTTAGAAAACAATTCCATCATTTATGATTTCGAGGATGTCATCCAGGCTAGCGAGTTAAACAAATGTCTTCAAGACACACAAGTTAATCAGCTGCGCGAATTACTAAATAAACATTCTAAATGTTTCTCAAATGATCCCGGTTTAACTAATCTGATTGTACACGAGATCCAGTTGATTAATGATAAGCCAATTAGAACGAAGCCGTACCGAATGTCGCACCGACAAAATGAAATTTTAAAAAACGAAATTAATCGAATGTTAAAATTAGGAATCATTGAGGTAGGAGAATCGGATTATATGTCCCCTGTGATTTTAGTTGAGGTACCTGGCAAGGAGCCTCGACCTTGTGTCGATTATCGGAAATTAAACGGAATTATTAGAACGGAGTACTTTCCTCTACCCAACATCGAAGAACGCGTAGAACAGGTCTCCTCCACTAAATTTATTACCATTTTAGATTTATCTAAAGGATATTGGCAAATTCCTCTGAGTAAAACTGCACAACGATACGCAGCTTTTTGTACTAGTTTTGGTACTTACAGACCCCTAAGAATGAGTTTCGGATTAAAGAATGCCCCATATTTTTTTAGTAAACTCATGGCAGGATTACTAAACGGTCTAGAGCATTTCGTTGTCCCTTATCTAGACGATATCGCTATCTTTTCGGATACGTGGGAATCACATCTTAAACATGTGGACATAGTCCTGCAAAGAATAAGGAGATCCCAATTAACAATAAAACCCTCGAAATGTAAGTTTGCACAACAGAATGTCAAATTCTTATGTCATGTGGTGGGTCAGGGGTTCCGCACTCCTTCCGAGGTCAAAGTTCTGTCTGTTCTTGAGTTCCCTACCCCTCGTACAAAAACACATATACGAGCGTTCCTTGGTTTAGCGGGGTACTACAGTAGATATATAAATCAGTTCTCGGTAATAGCCGCACCGTTGACAGACGCGTTGAAGGGGAAGGCAAGACGCGGGGAGGTTAATTGGACAACCGACTGTGAAAATGCATTCCGAGATTTAAAAAAGAAGCTAACTGATAAGCCCGTCTTGTACTCGCCAAATTTTGAACGGGAGTTTATCGTTCAAACCGACGCCTCTGATTATGGCATGGGGGTGGTGTTAACTCAATTAAATGACCAAAGGGAGGAGCACCCAATCCTTTATCTGAGTAAAAAATTTTCAGATGTTGAGAAACGATATTGTACGACCGAGAAGGAATGTGCTAGTATTGTGTTCGCAATTAAAAGGTTACATTATTATTTAGATGGAAATTCATTTTTAGTTATGACCGACCACAACCCTTTAGTATGGTTAAATAAAAACGTTAGTTCTAACCCTAGATTAATGCGATGGGCTTTGGCATTGCAACCATATAATTTTAGAATTGTACATCGATCGGGTAAAAGTCATAAAAATGCAGATAGTCTCAGCAGATCAGCGATCGATGATTAGGAATTGATAGTCATGTTTGTTAGTCGTGATTATTAGTTGTGGAATATTGTTAAATGTAAATAGTTAATAAAGGGTGTCAATCATGTGTATTTGCTAATGATTAGTAATTGTCGGTAAATAATGTTCTTACTAATACTGAAATTAATTTTGAATGGATATGTATGTTAAAAGGATCCACACATGGAATGTAATAATATTGAATTGCTTAATATGTGTTCTACCTTGGGTTTATTATGGATCTGTCTTATTATTCATTAGTATTACCCGTTAATGAGGATATTGGGAAGAATGTTTTATGTGTTAGATGGTACCTTAAGCATATTATAGCAACATGTTTTTTTATTATGATTTTAATAAGTACTGTGTATGAGTGTTTAAAATTTTAATAATATGAATACTTCTTATATTGGTAATGATTATTCTTTCGTGATTAGCATTTGTGTAAGTTCCCTTGCAAGAACACTCACTCGCGGTAAGCATTTATTAGATTTAATTACAACTCAGAAATATGACAGCACTTATTCAAAGGAATATTTTCCCTGTGTGTCCGACAACTCCAAAGGTCAGTCACCTCGGTTACCATCATCGACCCTGAACTTTTCTTTACGAAAAGTCTGAAAGAGGAGAGGAGAAGCTGTAACGTATGCGCCCCCCCCCTTGAGACATCTGGGACTTGCTTCCCACGGCCGGGTCAGTTTTAGAAGAATGATGACCACACGTGCAAAAACCACCTGCAGTCGCTAATATACTGCGACGGACGTGTCTTAATGAGCCCCTGCAACCTTTGACCCGAGGGAAACATTTCGCCTCCACCGGATGGGGGGCGAAAGGGGACGCGCGGCCGTCGGTAAACCGCAGAGAGAGGAGAACAGCGCGGAAACTTCGCCTGGAACGGACACCATCAAGATCCCTCCCTCACAAAATTATTTTGGACTTTAAAATCATCCCATAGTGAAACTTGTATATTAATGTAAATAATAGCTGTGACAATAAAACTAAATTATATTTCAAACACGCTACCATATTAATGAATCAAACGTCACAATACACTCTTGTTTGTATCTAACATCAAATATTTAAATTCTGATCAGATGATTTGGATATTTTAGATTTACAAGGAGTTTGTGGGAGTTGTGAGTGATGTAGGAGTTTTGTGTGTTGTAAAAGTGGTGAAAAAGTTTTCAGAAATTGTTTTCCATTCTTCAATCAGATGTATTGTTGGGATGCTCTTGGGTGAGCTTTTGATGATTTATGCAATTAGAATTTGTTGCATATTCAGCTACTTAGATATTTAGAATACTTTTAAGTTAGTGTTTTGAGGTATTTCATTAGTGAATATAATAGGTTCTTAATTTAAACTTTCAAATTTTAGAGATTTTAGTGATTTTTTTTGTATTTCCATTTTAAAGATAGTGCATCATGTTTGATGTGTTTTGTGGTTCAGTTTATTATACTTAGTTGTTTTAGAATTTTACCATTTTTATATTATAATATCCTTTAGAATACAATAGCAAATAGCTTAATTTTTTGAGTCATATTTTTTTTAAATTTTAAATTTTGGAGAATTTAGTTATTTTTAGGTTGAATTAAGAAGTTGCAATATGTGGGGAGGTTGGTGCCAAGAAACTAGTTTAACCTCACTTGTCGGTCTTAAGTCCGAGGTTGCCCATAGCTATTTTATAAATTTTTAACTTTGTTTGAGAACATAGGTATTTTATTATTTTTTTTATATTCACTATTGTTATTTTGAAATGGGATTAAGTGTTTTAGGATTTTTATAACTGTAAATTTTTGCTTATTTATTGAATTGTGATTAATTTATATACATTTAAATATATGTATATATATATATATGTACCGTATTTGCTCGAATTTAACTGTAATCTTTTACAACGTTAATGGTTCTGAAATTTGAATGCGGCTTAGAATCGAATTCTAAGCCACACTCGATTCTCAGAAAAATGCTAATTTAGCAGTTATAGAAATAAATACACGATCTCTAATTTAAAAAATCGGAACAGTTGGCATTGGTTTGTCTTGGAGAAAAGAAGTTGAAACTGTCTTAATTAACGAATAAAAAACTGTGTTCCCGAAAAAAAACTGATATTTCTAATATATATACATATATAAGTAATTTCTAGGGGGGGTTGTTTTTGCTCGGATTTTTCTCAGATAGATTAAAAATTAAAAGGAATTTGCAGCCTAAAATACCTAAAAATTTATAAACTCTCCAAAGACAAATACATCTTTGAAAATGTAAAAATGTCTTCCTATTTTTTTTACACTACACAACACTCATTCTAATCTTAGTTGAGCAAAATCTTTAAATACACCGATGTCCATAAATTCAGGATAATCCAAAATCACTTGAAAATCGGTCTCTAAATTAAAAATTTCATTTGTAGAATTATCACAAGCTCTTCAATACTAATTCGCAAATGACAGGAAGCCACCAGATGATAACGATAGTACGTCACGACGAGAGTGTGAAAGACGAATATATAAGAAATGGTGGCAATGAAATAAAATTTTTCGCAAGTGTTTTGAAAGCCACTCAGTGACATAACCGAACAGTTATGAAGCATGAAGATATTTTTTTACGTAGCAAAATTATAGTCAACATGGAATATAGCGTACTCAAATGCAAGTATCATAGGAATTTGGAATTACCCAAAGTGTCATCTCTAGGCTTTGGCAACGATTTCAAGATGAGAGAAATGTCAGTAGACACACATTACAGTGCAGATAGCCCCCGAGTTAGAACGTCGAATGAAGACCGATATTTGGCAGTAAATTCAAAAAGAAGCAGATGGAGAACAGCATCCGACCCTGTCCCGTCAGTTATCTGCAGCCACAGGTAAGACAGTTTCAAAACAAATCGCGCGCGCGTGTGTGTGTGTGTGTGTGTGTGTGTGTGTGTGTGTGTGTGGTGTGTGTGTGTGTGTGTGTGTGTGTGTGTGTGTGTGTGTGTGTGTGTGTGTGTGTGTGTGTGTGTGTGTGTGTGTGTGTGTGTGTGTGTGTGTGTGTGGACATCGTCACCGTGTACTATTTAATTTTTGTAAAGGGCTTATTTTTTTGTAATTGATCCAGGGAGCAAAAATCGTTGTTTTTATAAATGGTATCACACATTACTCTCTTTTTGTCCTTTATCTATTGTTTAATAGATGAGGCGTAACTGGAATTATCCTTAATTTATGGACATGAGTGGAATTACATTTCTTTTTTGCACACAAATGATATTTTTAAAAGATGTGCTAAAGTAAGATGTGGTCGTAGTATAAAAACTTCCAAAAATTGCCTGCCGAATAAAAAAGGATCCATGTTAAAATAGAATGATTACGATTTATAAAAAAAAATCTTTGAATGAATGGGTTTCACAAATTGTTTTCTTGCACCCTATGCATATATAAAATACAAAACAGATTTTAGGTTCAAAATACCACAAAAAGCACACCATTAAACTTTTACGAAAAATTTAAGAATTCATGAAAAGATTTTAAAATGCTACACATTCTACAATAATTGACATGCGTAATATTTTCTTTATGAATGATTTCTGAAAATTCCTTGAAACATGTATAAATTCCAAATTCAACTTTAAAAATAATAAATATTGCTTTGTAAAGTTTTTATTTGTTTCATGGTTGTGCATAAAAATGAACATAAAAGTTGGCATAACTCTTTCATTTTTTAACTTTGAGATATCAAATTTTGTGAGATAAAATATGTATTTAAAGAATAATTTTGGCTAAAAGGATTCGCTTTGATTTTTTTTTACTGATTTTTGTCAAATCGTACTGTGTCTCATAAGAAAATAAATGATTGAATTATTTTTAATCCATTTTACATTGAAGTTAATAAGAACATGAAAATTACTGTAGATAATTGGAAAAGCCCTTAAATGGAAAGTTTTAAACACTAAAAATGTTTTATTGGATTTTTCTTACATGCATACAGAAATTGTTTCAAGTTGTTAAATCTTACTTGTGATCGAGTCTTAAGCCCTCTTAGTAAACCAACACCTGTTGTGATGTTTCTACGTGTCCTTCATGTTCTAAACAGCATTCTCTATTTGAAGCGTAATTACTGCACAAGAAGCTGCATACAATACTTCCTACCCCATCACTTTAATTAAGTATAGGTAGAGAGCCACAAATGAACATTCAAAGTCAGAAAGATTCTGAATAGAGCATAAAACAGCGAAATATATATAACTTGAGCATAAAATGAACATTCTTAAACAAATCAACAACGGACTCAGGACAATCTAAAGTCACTTCGTAGGAGAATGAAAAGATATTAAAATGTGGAAATCTGTTTCTCAGATGGTGAATTGGTGGGTTTATGCATACAATGAGAAGTAGGTATGAACATCTAAGATGTGAAGTTAAGTCGAAAAATATCAAATATTTATTAGCTTGGTACAAATTTAAAATATAATGCGTGGTTTATTTTTCACTGCATCATTTAGAGGTTATTTTTGACTAATGATATAAAAATACTGTTAATCAATTTGTATTTATGTATTTATGTTTCGATCATTGTTTTAAAACACAATCAGCTTCATAAATAAAAAAGAATAAAACAGTTACCTTTTACACATACAAACACGCACACAGCTTTAAGTTTCGAGAATCAATCTTAACCGATGGTAAGAAAAAGATTTTAATATTGTGTTACCCTTAAGGAATCTCAACTAGTTTAACTAATGTTACATTTAATGCTGTTATGCATTATACTTTATTTTTAATTACCTGAAAGATCGTATTTTCACACTATCGTAACTGCGTTGAAACATCCTGCTTTTTCAAAAACATCTTTCATTATTTCTATTTAATTTGAGTCATAATTTAATTTTAATTACGACTGCTTTACTTTATATACCATTTCGAAAAAGAAAACGGTTTGATAGTTTCAAAAGGAAAGAGTGCTGTTACTCATGATATCATTTCTTTCTTAAATATTTTTTTACTTTAAAAATTACTCTAATAACTGGGACAACCTAAATCACACTTCAAAATTTTTTAAGAAACATTGACAAATTCAAAGTTTAAATTTTTATTACTTTTAGTTATTTAAAAAGGTTTCACTGTATAAACCACCATTACAAGAGAAAAATAAATTTAAAGGGAGGTGGAGAACAGTAAATATATTTTTTGTGTGCGTTTGCGTGCAGGCGTTAGTACATTGAATACATATATTCAGTATTAAGCAGTAGTATTTATGGGATTCCACAAAATCGCTCGAAGTATCAGCATTATAGGGGCAGTGTGCTGCAATGCTATTTATTCAATCAAACCTGGCCTTTCTTACGGGGTTTGCTTGTCTTAGTGTTTGGTCTCAAATCAAGCATATTGAGGTTGTTAACTACAGTATAATTATGATATGAAATCAAGTTTTCTCCATCATGGTTGCTTCAAGATCAGTCACCAATATCATTGTATTTATATATATATATATATGTTATTTTTTGAGATGAATACTGCAATTTTCAATTTTATACAATGGGTGATAGCAAAGAGAAAGAAACTAAAGGGTTGGGGGAAAAAAGCATTTTTCTGAAAACTGAAATGCAGGTACTCAGACGACTAGACGCATGTTAACGTTAATCCAATATCGACATTAAATTTATCCTCTTCAACAATATGCTCAAATACAGATAAAATAAAATTTATTATCTCAGCAACTACAACTATAATGACTTCTTCGACAAAAATTATGCATTCTGGAAATAATATGATTAAAAATATATATATAAGTGACTTTCTATTTGAATTGACGTCATAACTGAACTTAATATGTCATTAGCTGCAATTATACTGATAAAAATGAGAACAATATTTAACTGCATTCAAAATACAAAAGGTGACAGGGGGGAAAATTTCGTATTTAGTTAAAGGTGTTTCATCGATTCAAAACAGATAAAAAATTCATAAAATACTTTATTGTTTTATTGATTGAATCGTATTAACGTTGTGTCTCAGGGCGCAACGGTGAGAAGCACTCGGCGTAACAACTCCCTTAAGTTGAATCGCCTATTCATGATCTTTGAGATCACTGGTACCTCGGTATCACACACGTTAGATAGTTCATAAGGTTGCATTAAAACTGTGAGCTGCGATTGGATGACCACTCTGAGTTCACTCTCGGTCGACAGCAACATTTTAAACATTCTATATGGCCATGGTTCTAACATTACTGCCAACATCATGGAATGGTAATATCACCTCGACTTAAATTTCAAGGCGACTATGCGAATTCTCCACCCTCTTTCCTTTGATGTAATTGCACATCCTTTTTCCAATGATGACATCTACGGAAAAACCATCTTATACAAACTAATCCCCCTTTCAGTGGATCCCATCTCACGTCGAACTTTATGGCAATGAAATGGCAGACAAACTAGCAAAGGAGGGCTGTAATCTTCTACCACTCTCTGCATCCGCCCTTACCTATCTGGAATTATACTCGTTAAAAAAATCTCAAAATTTGGTAGGGTGGAGAGGGCCTCCCACTCATCATTGGTATGCGGGTAATAGACCCGGATTGACCCTAGCCCACAAGAATGATAGATGCTCCCAGACTACACTTTCTCGTCTTGCTAGTGGTCACATCAAGTGCCTTTCATTCTCAGCGAGTAAGATTTTCTCCATCTGTGCAAGGTGTCAAGATCACCAGGCTTCCCCGGAGCACATAATGCATTGTATGGAACTCACAAGCAAAGATATCTACCCGGATCCCTTTCTTGTGCTGGACCTTTTGAGAGTCAACGATTTAATTGATCTTGTCTGACTTCGTCAGACCCTGGAAGACTAGCAACAACACTGAAAAACGACGTTTGCAACTGTATTTTAAAGTGTAATGGGAGATATTACAATAGTGAGAAACCAGTCATATGCACTGCATTACTAATAGGACAAAACAGCTCTAAGGCTGTATCAAGGATGCTATCCACATACTGATAACATCCCTGATGAGCCACAAAATGTTTGAGTTGTTTTATTATCAACTTTGTAAAAAGGATCTCCTTCATCGCCAGCTGTGACAAAATTTCGAACAAGAAATGTACGAAATTCAAACGTGGGAAAAACGTTTTGTACATACTGGATGAAACACCCCACAAAAATACAAGATTTACGTCACGTCCATGTGAATCAATCTACTCTTTACAGATAATTTATTCATTTTTTTATTAACGTCACACTTTAATGCAACGTGATGTCTATTGATGACGGGCCCTTTGATTTTGTACCTCGATCAAGTGAAGAGCAAAACATTCGGATTGGCACTGCCTTTGCCAAACTCCCACATTACGTGATCTTTAAACCTTAATAGTATAACAACCTTTCTACATCGCGGCTCTTCAGTAATTCCAGGACTTGAACCCATGGTTCAATAACGCCAGAAACTCACCATTTGATGAATCTTACTGGAAGAACACTCATACCTACGTCATATACTCAGAATGGCGAAGTTTTGTAAGTAAGTTATGATTCTCAACGTTTAGGATTGTAGAATTCTGACAATGCTTTTCGTAGCAGTATGTGCTGCAATCGGAATTCTCAGCATATATGCTTCTCACAAATGAGACAACTTTACACAAGAAGGTGTTTTCAATGCAAGCAATATTCAAGTGGACCCAACAAAGAAAATCATCTCCCTACAAGTTCAAATACATCCCAAAAACACTTTTCTGTGAATGCTTCAGCAATTATTAGGAACCATTTCCTCATAGGTCTGAGCCTCCTAGATACGCCACACAAAGGCTTACATTATCGTATTTTTTAGAAAGGGTTTTACCAGCAATATATTTAAACTGTCAGTAATCAAATGTAGTTTCAGAAAAATAGTGTGCCAGCCCATTTTGAAATGATTTTCTGCAATTACATGGAATTAAGTTTCTAGAGTAATGGACTGGTGGTAGATAAAATGACCTCACATATCGCCAGATTTATCGAAAATCGATTACTTCTTATATAGGACTATCTGAAGTTGTTCACTTGCCAAAATCCAGTTGATTTAAATGAGGACATCATTGCGTGATTATCCATTGAAAGTGAAAGCGTATAAGAAATGCCTGGAATCTCTGGAAACGTTAACCTATCACTTTTTTTGAAAATACAAAGAACATATTACAGTTGATAGTTGATGATAGCAATTTGGTGCATTTGTTGTATGCATTGCTACAAAGAAGCACGTTGTAATGATGTAGCATACAATGATTTTCTTTTCAAGTATCATATATTGTGCTTGTGTGCCTCCATGCTTTACTCTCCTGACCATATATATATAGTATATGTATAGTATAGTAGTCCATAGTATATATATATATATATATATACACTATGGACATGAAATATATATATATACTAGTATATATATATGTACTATGTGGACATGAAAAAATTGATATTGACTCTTGTTACTTATTTAGATACATAGACTACTAAATTATTTTTAGCAATATAGTAATGTGACGCTTGAGGCAAATAAAGGTAGCTTGATATTGGTTAATTAAAAAGTTAAGTTTAATTACGTCACACTATTATTTACAAATTTACTTTGAAGTTATTAATTTAGTAATTAGATTATTCGAGAACAAAATCTTTTTTTTTTGAGTGAGGAATTTTTGGCATTCGTGCTCAGTAAAGTTTTTAGACCATCTTCCCCGTGCTCTCCCTCTTTCTCTATTCTCTAGGGTTCGGGAACATCGCAGGTCGCTTCCTTCATCCTCGGGTTGCATCCGGCACGTGGGTGGAATAGGGGTTTTTCCTTGAGGTGTCAAAGGTTGCCAGGGCGATGTACAAGACAAGACCATGCAATATATTTAAGAGTGTAGGTGTCCCTACATGTATGGGGATCATTTCTACAAAAGAAGCCCATTCACAGCTGTGTGGTCGGGAATCGTTACACGTAGATTATTTTCCTAGTTTTAATTACTATCCGCAATATTTGAACTTATTCAAAACCAATTATAATAATGAGTAAGCAAATTTTTGGACCTTCCATTAAACGTTAAGAATAGTTTGCTAATAAGTAATATTTTTGATAAAAGTGGTTCTTTTGAAAACATAAAAATTCCATTCTGATGTAGCAACCTATTCACATCTATTTTTAGAAATATTATTATAAAATTTTATGAAAAGAAATAATGATTTAGTTTCTGATAAAGAATTATAACATAATATTCAATAAAAAAAACCTGACAATAATGCCTTGTGTGATTACAACTACCTAGTTAAATACATTTTTAAATATATTTCAAAATGATTTTTCAGCCTTTATTTTTAATCTAACTAAGCTTTGTTTAGTTACAAATAAATCTAGGTGGCTCCTCTGTTTTTTAGTTCTATGCATCAACACGTTATATCGCACCAGGAGATCGCAGCAGTTACCATATCGTCTTAAACATTTATTGGTTAGCACAAATAGAGATAAGCTTTTTTTTAAAATTCTGTTTGTAATTATTTGTCTATTAGAAAATACTATTTTCAATGCTGATCTATTCTGTATAATTTTATTGTTTTTTTTTTTTTTGTACGTTCCACGTGTAGATATGGACCTAATTTTCAATAGGGTTCGTTTTTTCTGTGTCAAAAATTTCTGCTGAAGGGGAAGGCTGTGGATCCTATAAAGCAATAATTAACCCTATTTCACTATCCAAAATCAATGAAAACCTTATAAATCATAATAGTTTTCCATTTTAGTCCAATAACTCTCTTTCTTTACATTTTTATTTGCTCCATAGTTCAGATTCTTGGAATTTCTGTTTTTCCAATATTTGTTTATTAAGATATTCTTTTGAATCACTTATTTTATTCTTTATTGTGTATATATATATATATATATATATATATATATATATATATATATATATATATATATATAATTTTCTTAATATTTTC
Source organism: Trichonephila clavata (assembly GCA_019973975.1). Lineage (NCBI taxonomy): Eukaryota > Metazoa > Arthropoda > Arachnida > Araneae > Nephilidae > Trichonephila > Trichonephila clavata. The sequence continues at coordinate 13,667 of BMAO01036492.1, read as the reverse complement.
TTATATTAAGTTTAGTTACTAAAAATATATATAGATGGCGCCATTATTCTTAGTTTTGTCCATTGAGTCAATACACTCGTGCAATCTGTATGCATCGGGTAAGATTATAGTTTCTTTGCTCATTTACATTATTATTAATTATGGTCATATTCATTATTAACCTTTTTTGCAAATATTTTTGTTTATACATATTTATATTTGTGTGTTTCTCACGGATTCCTGTAGTAATTTAATATTCCAATTTCTGTTCTATTGCTCTTACATTCACCCACGTGGGTTTTGGACTTTTGCCTTGGTTTATATCCCGGCGTTATTATGTCGAAAATTTCCGCTGCAGGAGAAGGTTGAGATCTCACAAAACATTGTTTAATCCTGTTTCACTGTCCTAAATCAGTGACAGCTCGGGAAATCATAATAGTTTTTTCCACTCTAGCTAAATTTCTCTTTTTGGTTTGTCATGGTTCCAGGTTCTTGGTTCTTTCGGTCTGATCTTAAGATGTTTTAGGATTTATTAGTCTTCTTTTTAATTTATCTACTGCTATATATATGTATATATAGAATATTCTAAACTTATTATTGCACTATAATACTGACCAATAAAAAAATTGGTGGCTTGAAACGTTACTTAATCCGGCATCTCTGTATCTTTAGAATTTGTTCATGAATTTTTGGATTGCAAAAGCAGCTTCATAGAATATATTAATGGAAGTAAGCAAAAGTTCTCGCAGCCCTCTACTGAAGAATTAAAAAAAAATTTACTGATCCTAATTCAAAAATTTAAAAATATAACATTAAAGGCTAAAATTTGCCTTTTTTGTAACTTTATTTTTTCCCCTCTCGCTTCCTTAAAACTTTCTTTTTCTTTACATTTTCTAACTTTTCTTCCACCAAAAGTATGTCGAACATATATAAAGAATAATCAAACCAACTTAAAGAATAATAAAATCAACTTTTATGTTTTTTCTTACACCAGAGAACTCGAAATTTGTGCTCGTATATCTCATACAAACAAAAGCGACGAATTCGATCATACACTAGAATAAGCGTTTTTTTAAAGAAGTCTTTTGTATACCCTGGGATGGCTTTTAAATAAAAGAACATCAGCTCTTTTACATTCTTTGCATTTAATAGCCTTAAAAGCAAGTGATGGGCTTTTCATTAAACAAAATTAACTGAAGCTCTGCTTTTATGTAAAGGAAACAAAATGTGTGGAAGGGAGGGAATTCGCCGTTGCTTCTTAAAATTTTAATAATTCCCGTGATATATAAAAAGAATATAATTTAATAACATGTGTGTGTGTGTGAACCCATTTTTACGCAACAAAACAGTATTGATTTCCTTTTTTGAAAAAGATAAGTTTGGTTTTGCTACGAAATTTACAGTCAAGTTGTATAATTCTGTAATGCTTAAGCCATTTTCATTCTTCGATTCTTTCAACAGGATAAGGCTAAGGATATCTGCATATTTCATTATCTTTTCTAATGTTTTAACAGAAAATCTGGAAATTATATTAATATATAAAATAACTGAATATGGCATCTTTTTATTTATTTTTAGGATAGAAAGACGATACTCTTAAGGTATATTATAGATATTTACAAACTAAAATAAAACTTTATACCTCTCACTACATCTTTTAAAAAAAGTTGTAGTGAGAGGTTGCATCAATTTGATTTCATTTTTGAAAAATGTCCTCAATATCACACACATTTCATTTCAATAATTTTTATTTAAATTTCTAAAAAAAGTTATGCTCTTTATAAAGATTAAGACAAAAAAATAAATATTTTCCTTTTCTCAAAAAATAATAAAGCAATTTTGAATTTCCGTTTTATTTATAAAAGTAAAATTATCTAAATTTAATGCGATATTAACATAGTGTAACTATCATTAGTAAAACAGTAATGTGTATTGACACACGTCTGTTTTTCTTCACTTACTATATCTTTCCTTATGAAGTCACTTCAGAACATTTGAGCGATGTACCATAACTGATTCAATTAATCGAATGGGTTCTTGGTAACGAAATGACGGAAATACTTTCAAACACAGATGCTATCATATCCTTAACTTAAGCTTTACTTTTAATTTATAGCTTGATATTCAGTAACTTTAAATATTTTGGCTTCCGTTGTGATATTCGACCTTTTGTATTCTATTATATATGTACACTACGTGACAATGAAAATACAATATTAAGAGTCAGTGGAGAGAAAATTGTGTACAAATTTCAGTGAAGGTCCGCTTCACCGAGTAATGCAAATAATGAGAAATGCTCGGCTCTCCCATACGTTGAGTAGGATATACTACCAAGAACACCAAAATGGGCGATATCCATGCTCTTACCCCGAAACAAATTTCGGAAATTCTTTTTCTTAATCTCAGAGGACATGTGTAATAGCACAGAATGCCAGGATGTCAATAATGGGGGAAGTTCTAGTAGAGAAGCGATTTTACTACAGGCATGAAGATTAGACTGAGAAAGCAGGTTGGTTCATACATCACATCTCAACTGACACCCACCTAGACACGTCTGCGTCATACTATCTATTATTGATTAGATTTGATTAGAGCTTTTGCGACTAAACAGGCATCAGTACACAAGGATCGACGCATCAATCAGTAAGCGTTGAATGAAACATGAACGACTTTTGTCACCCTTATGCAGCATAAGTAGGACACCTTTGTGATATTCTAAAATTTACAAAAATGATTAACTGTTAATGACTTTCGCTCATGGTGTCCATTAAAATAGCTGCTATTTACTCCACAACACTGACGAAAACCTACTCATTGGGGCAGAGCTAAAGCATCGTAGACGTGAAATGACACAGGGTAGTGTTTTCAGACAAGTCACGCTTTTCTTTATCCTGTGATAGTCGCCATTCTTATTTGTGGCGGTTAGAAGTCAAAGCTGGCTGCTTCTGGAGAGCGTCTTGGATATCATGATGTGTGGGGCTATCACGCACGACAACCTTTGGCTCGTATTCAAGGCACTATGATGTCCAACAGTACGTGAATGATATTCTTCCACTTGTGACAGTTTCCTTTATACAAGGTGCTTTCTTATAGCCGGTAACTCCAGAACTCACACTGCAAGCACCAGTCAAAGAGCTCTACAATTGCTACAGATGTTTCGTTGAACACCATTTCCCCCTGATCTCTCATCAATTACAGACCAGGATTGGATGCCACCTTGAAGGCCTCGGCACTACCACGCTGAGAAATAAAAAAAGGTGAAGTGTTGACAAGAGAACAAGTGTTATCAGAATGACATCCCTAATTTCATTGACTTTGAACTCAGACGTGTTGCTTCTCTATTTATTTGCCTACTTTTCGTGGGTGTTACATATTCAATGTCAAAAAAGTACATATGAAATAAATGTTTTTGCTATTTTACATCTTTGAATATGATGTGTAGAGAAGGTCGGTACACGTTAAATCTGTCGAAGCTCAAAAATCGTCCCACTGGTGTGGTATGGAAGTTAGGAGAGGAGTATGAGCTGAGCTTTCATCTTCGTCACTTCACCATGGTTCAAATTTACAAGGTCCGTTGCCAATATCTCTCGTGCAGCTTTGTAGTACGACGTTAATATAACTCTCACTTTCACTCATTCATCTTTGCCTATTTTTTATGTTTTTTAAAACTTAACAAACGAAATGTCTATGGAAACTTACATAGTGTATCCTTTTCCATGCACTATGGTACCTGGAAATTTAACTAACCAATTGTATATTGAAATAAACTACAGCAACTTTTATTAAAATATAAGTGTCCAATAGCCTGAAAATACTCCCAAAAAAATGTCATTTTACATGTTGATATAACTTTTTTATTTAATATTTATTATAGAAGGATAAAAAGTATAATTTTCTATCGTAACATTCTTCTAAACGCATGCAAAAATGATTAAAATTTTCCTATAGGAAACGTAAGAAGCATTTCAGGAACTTCCTTACTATGATTTAATTAATTTCGCAGAGTCAAGACAAAAATTACTTCAAATAAAAACTTTTCATTCACAAATAAGTTCGCAATTAATGAAATAATAAGGAAATTGTTGATAGTCCATAATTTCCGTTCACCAAGTGTAATAAAAGAGTTCAGGGGAAAACCCAAATGATTTATCCCTCAGGAGAGAGGTGAAAGATTACATTGAAATCGTAATTATATTAACAACATAACTTTGTTGTAGAGAATAGATTACTTAAGCCTAAATTTTCATCTGTAGATCTGCGCTTACAGAGCTAAAGCATCGAATAAATATTTCTCCATAAACAAAACATCATGTACCAACATAAATCCTTATGTACATACTCCTTTATTTATTTATACTCACATATATATGTTTGTGTATTTGTTAATACATATATATATACTTTATATATTGTATATTCATATTATTTGCAAATATTTTATAATATACAATTATAAATCTATATATTATTATGCTCACCATTAATAAATATTTCCTGCATAATAAATCATTTCATAAATCTGAATTTTTGTATTAGAGAAATTGGAAATTGTATTAAGGCAATTTATAAAAAGATATATTAATATTCCAAAAATTATGTTTCAACATATATTTTTTTGTAACTTAATTTCGTAAAAATTCTTGTAATTTCCATTAAATTTTGAATTGCTTTAAAACTTATTTCCTTTTTTCTTGTAAGCTTTTACATTTTTTTTTTACTTAATTTTATTAACCATCTATATAGAAGTTAATAGTACAGATCTTCTTAATTTTTTTTAAAAAATAAAGATATTTATACGTATAGTTATAATTTTATTTACTTATTTAATTTTATATATATTAAATTTACAATTCAATATCAGCAATTATGACCTAAATAATGTTATAATTTGCTTAAAATGTACAATTCTCTTTGAATTAGTATTAAAAGAAAACTGTACTTAGATAAATAAATTAAGGGTTTTCCTCCAAATGGACCTGCTAGCAGAAAAGATTAGCTAATTTATATTTACACTAGCTATATTATTTATAAATATTTTTACGTTTTTGATATTTAGATGATCTAATAGCTTCATGAAAAAGTAGTGAAGTTTCTTCAAATGTTGACTTTCTTTCTAAATATTTAAATTTCATTAAAACTAACAGTAATCCTCCAAGACGGATGACCTTAATATAACTTTGCATATTATAAAAAGTAAAAAGTGATTTTTATTTTTTTGCAGATGCCTTTTAATTTTTACTATTATTAAGATTCCTTTTTAGAATTTCTATTTATAGAAATATATTTCTTAATTAATTATAAAGTACCAATACGTTAACTATCAATGATACAAGTATTTTTTAACATAAAAAAGTTACCAGTTATAGTTTATATATATATAGGACTATCTTTTATATAATTTTCTTTATAATTGTATTTGTAATAGTTCAAGAGTATAGCTTTAAAGAAAAACGTTTTAGATATGCAGGGTGTCACCGAAGTTGACCAACAAATTCGACCGACAAATTCAGAGGGTAGGAGGCATCATGGGGACGACAAATCCCCATACAATATGGGGTTTCTAACCATATTTAGTCGGAGTAATACGCAAAAACAGTTAGGAAGGGTGTGATGTATAGTGGGAATGAAAAAGGGCAATGAGAGGTAAAAAATACATTTATTAGACCTAAAACATGCTTACAATATGAACAATGCATCACAGTTAGACGTCAGAAATGCAACTGGATTGGCTTGAACGCGTCTGACAATCCTTCGTCTGTCGGTGTCGGCTGTGTCATACGCAGCCGTAACTTCAAACAATTATTGTTCCGCAACAATCTGTAGATATTGTCTTCTTTTTTCATAATGAAATTTGCATCGATTTCTTACTTTTCCATTAAGATCTATACGTTTGTCTAGTTAAAAAGTTTTCATTTGTTTTTATTTTTTAATCCTACATACGTTCACAAGATGGTGCCAGAAATTATTTTATTTTTAATAATTTTTATTTTATTTCCACCTTATTTTGAATTTTCTTATGCCTTTTCCTTCCTCTTAATATTTTAATATTTTCGGTTCTCATGTTTCCTTAGCTACAATTATAATTCAAGTTTCTACTATTTTTTCATTTATTCCTTATATGCGATACTGTTCTGTTATGGGGGAAGTTTGTTTGTTTTTTATTAATGTGTTGTTGTTCTGTTAAAATCTCTTCTTAAGAGTTTACAAATTTTTTGGCTAGATATGTAGCTTACTCCCCCCCCCCTTTGGTATTTGACATTGGTGACTAAGTCGTAGTACTTTAAGAATGATTCTTCTAGTATTTTTATGCTTATAATCTGTATAGAATCTTACACTATTTTCTTTTTCTTGCAGCCTAGTTGTCTAGACAAATATAGGGAATGGCTGTTTATCCCTATAATGTTAGTTCCTAAGGCTAAGAATTTGCTATTATTCTATTGTGGCTGCCTTATTTTTGACCAACACTGTCTTGTACTTTTTTTTTATTATTTTATTATATTTATGACCATTTAGAATATTATTATAGGTTATATGTACAAGGGATTCGCTAACAGACAGACAAATTTCCAGAGTTTGTAGAGGGTACAGAGATGATTCAGAATCACATAGAAATATAGAGTTGCAAATCCCATAGTTGAGAGCTATGGTGCAAAGAAACAGAGACAAAGAACAGAAACAGCAACACATTGCAGAGACAGAGAACATTTTAGTAAAAGGTTGAATGACAACATGTGATCTAAATTACGACCAGAAATCGTCTGGCATGTCTAACAGCAGCGCTGCAAGCAATTCGTTATGTTCTCGAAGGTTCTTCCAAGTAGTCTTACGGCGGGGGGCCATGAACGGAAAGTTTCGGGAAAACAGATCCTGCTGGAAGTCATCATTTGCGATCCGTTTTCCGAGGTAGTAGGATTAAATCGTATTCACAAACGAAATACTGGAAGACGGGTTGATAGTGTTTGGAGCTGCGAATTGTAATGGGCACGTCGCACAGTGGTCAGTTTTCCCGATCTGGCGCACGGAAACCCCAAAAATGAAATTGCGCGGAAATAAAAAAAACCCGCAATTTAAGATCCTCTTGAGTTTCCTAGCCATGTGGTAAACATTTTTTGTCAGTACGCGAATGGAAATTTTCAACAACCATCGGTATATATCGGGTTTGTTCTTTCTACAAGAAACACTTGCGAGCTTCATTTTCCAGTCGGAAGTTCAATCGTTTCGTCTGAAAAAGATTTTGCTGATTTTAGAGGGTTTTTTTTAAAATACATGCCATGAATAAGTAGTTTCTTGATTTGACTTTCAAATTAGGTTCAAGTTTGATTAGAAATTATAAAAACATAACCTTTAGCCCAGCATGTAACTCTTACTAACTTATATTGGTTTTTTGTGTTTAATGGATTAGAACTTCAGATTGATCACATTTACACTTAAGTCACATAGAGAAGATATAGACCTTTAATTTAATACCAAATTTAGCTGCTACTTGCTACAACTCCCATAGTTAGGATTTTTTTTTCAGCGTTGGCTGATGGTATTACTTGGCGTGCCTTATTCAATGTGTGGAAGAAAGAGCAGGATCCCAAGCGTAAAACTAATACTGTTTTGAGTTTTGTTAGGACTACAATAAACTGTGATAAATATGAGGACCAGGTGCAATTTTAATTTAGAAAAATTGTTAAAATTTCTACTCGTTTGGGGGGGGAGATGGATGAGGTGCCGTAGAAATGAAAAGTTCTTCTCCAAGTTGAATGATGTGTGGTTGTTGGGAGAGTAAGATTTATACCATCCAAATCAACTCCAGGTCGACTCCCAAAATCATTCGGGGAATGCAAAGCCACGACAAAGAAGGAAAGAGTACGCCCTCTTCTTGCTTCAGCAAGCAAGCAAGAACTAGCATTTACAACAAGAATGTCAATGCAAGCAGCTGAAGAAAGAGACGCTGCCTTAATTTTGAAAAAAGTGACTACTTGCTCACCTAGACGTGCTACTCGCTTGAAGAAATGCTTAGCCCGACAGCCAGAATCGGCGAAAAAAATGACTGACCAAGCCTTAGCTGTTTATGTCGACACCAAAATGTCAAAAGGTCAATATAATAGAAAAAAAAGGAAATAGCAAAGAGTTCCACGCTGATGTTTACCCCAACTATAATAAGCTTATAGAGTCTAAAATTAACTGTTATCCTCCTGGTATCGTCATTGATGAAATATCAGCAGAGGTTCCAATGCAAGCGCTTTTTTACCACACCTTATGCAGATTAGCCAAAGTTTAGGAAGATGTTTTAAAACAAATTGATACCCAAAATAGCATTATATCACTAAAAGCGAGGTATAAAGCTGATGCATGGTAGACACCTAAAGGTTCGCCAGGGTAATAATTTTATAATTTTAGTTCTTTCCATCATTTTTTTTCATTAAAATATAATATTTCGATATTATGTGAAGCAAAAAACTTTAAATGTGGGAGATATTAGGCTTTTGGTTAAATTTTAGCAGTATATATCATTTCATTATTTTTTTTCTCCAAAATTAACTAAGATTTTGTAAAATCGATCCCTAAAGGTGTTTAAAACATCCTTAGAAAAATTACAAAAATTAATTAACACAAAAAGAATAAAATTTTTAAAATTTTCAAATTTTTAAAAAAAAATTAAATTTGTAAAATTTTGTGAATAATATGTGCACAATTTATCTCGTATCATTTTCTTAAATAGAAACGTTATATGAAATGCTAAAATATAGTTTTTGAGTACATAAATTTAAAAAAATGCTTAAAGTGTGCCGAGTCCTTTTAAAAACTACGTATTAACCTTTATTGTATATGTACATTGTTATGTTTGATTAAATTTGTTTAAATATGTTAAAATTTATTTTTTTTAACATGCCGCTTTATTTTTTGTATATATTCTCCCATGTGCCAAATTACTGCTTCTGTTAATATCCTTAGATCCTTGTTTAAAAACTAGTTCCCCTCAGCAATAATTTATTCTTGATCAAATTCAAACTTGACATAAATTAGTTAAGACACTATTCACCTTATTTCTGGGTAAAAAACAAAAGAGAATAACCAGTTTACATTAATTACTACGATTTTTGATCATTAGATATAATTATGAAGACTTCAAAGCTATAAAATAATTTCCGTGCGCCACATCGGGAAAACTGACCACTGTGCGTCGCCGCTCGGCTCTTATACTAGGGACGTTACTCAAACAAACGTGTTCCATATCACATGATCTTTGCAAGTGTTAACAGAAGGTGACGTAAATGTGGTTCTGGTCACATGATAAGTTTGGTGTACGAGATACTTCATTTGAAGATCTCATCGTTTGAACATCTGTAACTGCCGGGAGGATACGGGACATGCCAGGAATCTTCAAGAACCTAAGGAATTCCATTTAGTGGAATTACAACAGAAATTTAGAGCAAACAATCAGATTAAATAAAGAGCACATATTTTTAAAAATACAATCAATCAATCCTTATGGCGAGCTGTAAAATGAAAAAGAAAACCGGCATTTTAAATTATTATAACGAATTAAATTTTAAAAGATTTAAAATTAAAATTGTTATGGATCACATACATATCTCTTTGCTTCTTAATTATTGCAATAACTTTAGCAGTAAATTGAAATTGTGTTAATATATTTCTTTAAAAAAGACATACATATATGCAAAATTACATACTTTAATAAATATGTAATTTGAGAAATCACAATGTACTTTTTATTGGCGTCGGAAATTATTAAAGGTATCTATTTTAAAAGCAAATAAATAAATTACTCGCAAATTGTACATTTAAGATTTTTATTCAATACAAAAAGTTTATGCAACTGCCATACATGTCATCAAAATTGTTTAAAGTATATATCTTCACCCATTTCTTCCTTTGTAAAAAAAAATCAATTAAAATTAAAAATGACTAATTATCCCCCAAACTGAACCATATCACTGTGCACATAAATTGAAGGACTAATTGGTGTGTGTCTGGTTCAGACTACTTATCAGCACCTTGTCATGTTAATGACTTGCCGGGTGATAGCAGTTTGAAAATAAAATATCATTTTTCATTCAATAGAAATTTTAGAATCAATTATGCTAACAAAGCTTCTTTTATCTCATATCACAAAAATTGAGGACCTTATATATATATATTTGTGACTATTTTATTTTAATTAAAACATTTTACTGGGAAAATATTTTGTTGCGGCCGTTGAATGGGTTGAGGGGGAAGCATTTTAGTATTTTAGATCCCCAATTTATTTTACACCCAAAGCAGCTACAACACTAACACAAACGGAATACAGTCAAAAGAGAGAGAGACACAAAAGCGATCTTAGTTCGTTCCAGAGATTTCAGTTTTATAGCTACCTCAACTGGAAGCTTCAAGAATCATGTTATTTCCGAAAATGAATTCCATTGTTGTGGTCAAGGTACAAAGATGATGTAATACTGTATCATCTTGTTTGGAAAAGTACGAACGGGGTAGTTCTTTAAGAGATAAAGTTACGATTAAAAGAATATTTCCTGTTAGGCGGATAAATTAAAAAAATTAACAATTGCATGAATTCCCGGATGGCTCAGTACCATAATGAATTAAATAAAATGCCTCTACAGAAAATTTGATGTATTCATTACACAAAACCTACAGCAAAAGAGAAATCAAGAATGTTGGCCAATTAAAAAAAAATCATCAAATTTTCGAATAAAAATTGTTGTAACTGTCTCATAGATTTTCCAGGCGAAATATAAACGGCAACCATTAATATGTATTGCCCATTCTCGGAATCGCAACGAGCAATGCACAGTATATACACATTGACTTTCACTAAATCCATTCAATTTCACTTATAAGATATACACAGCACTATACGTCAGCTATAAGCATGTCGGTGAGGCGAACACACGAGATTTCACCCATCCAAAAAGTGTCCGAGGTGAACAGCACACTGCGCGTGCGCCAGTCAGAGCATGTCGGTGACGCGAACCCATAAGATTTCCCCTTATCAACAAGTGCCAACGCCGCTAAAGAAGTTTTCACTTTAAAAACACTTACAACTAAAAGATGTTTTGGATTGCGAATTAATAAAATTATTCTTATATCCTTTATCCTTGCTGTTAGTTGGTTATGATGCATGATATAAATTGTTTCGATCAGTCTTTCCTCTAATTACAAGATATGAAATATATCATTTATAATCAAAGAAGAATATTTCATGTTCAGACTTTCTAACTTTTCTACAGAGCATGTTTACCTTATTCTGTGATTCTTCACTAATTTCTACTGAAAGATTTAGTTTATGCTTACTTTACCTCCCTATTATAAGTTCCGTCATGTGCATTTCGTGGCCTTGCATTTTCCTTTAACGCCCTGGACTAATAATTAATTAAAGAGATGGAATCCTCTCTTACAGATTCTTGAAGCCCTGACATTGTACACAGACTGTTCTGACAATAATTACATTTCTAAGCAGAAGAAACATTTAGGGCTATGTGATATAGAAAAGACACGACTATTAATTTATTAAGATGACTTAAAACTTTGTCTAATTGTAAAAGTTAAAACTTGATGTGGATTGCATATAGGTTTCAGGAAATTAAATAGCATTTTTTCAATGACTTCTTAAAGTGTTTATATATATATTATTTTCTGATGAAAATATAAGCAATAAATAGGTTTTAAACTTATCTAATCATACGTATCAAGATGAAATAGGAAATAATTTCTCTCTCATCATCATCATTTTCATTAACACATACATTCATGGTTTTATGAGATAAAGATTTGTACCTTAATGGTGTTTTATTTACATTCTCTATAGGCTTCATGGCGTAACATCATTTGTATACAAACAAGTAATTAAAAATAATTTCAGTCAATTCCTACTTTGGTCAACAAGGAAAAATTTTATTTTAGTCCCTTTTTATTAAATAATAAAAAATACTATAGACATGTATATACATATGACAGAATCACAATATTAAGTGGCAAAATAAAAAGCGATTTCCCTTGCAATTTTCCATTTTCCTTTCTATATATGGTATTGAACTGTTATTTTTGTTTGTAACTATTAATTCATTAATTAGATTTAAATGCACTAATAAAATAGTATAGTAAAAAAATCACATTCTCAGAAACTTGACCAACACCGGTTGGATTCGAGCCCACGACTTCTGTATTAGAAGTCCAACGTTCTCTCCATTGCGCTACAGGGACAGCGAGCAATTTTCTTTTTTATATATTGTGTTGGACTATTATTTTTGTTATTCTTATTCATTAATTAAATAGAATTAATGAATTAACACTTGAAAAAACTGTATTAATATCAATGCTATCCACTACAAGTTCAAAAAACATATATTTGAAACTTGAGTAGATGAATAAAAAAGAATTTTATTAACGATTGAAAATTTGAACAAGATATATACATATACACAGGTGTCCAAAAGTTAAGCATAATTGATAATTATGTGAATAAAGAAGGAACTGTAAATCAGAATGGCGGGAAAAGCGATATGCGAGTGTAAAATGGTTATAAAATAAGGAAGCAAATCAAAAGAATGATAATAATTAATTTTATTATCCAAAGTAGCAGTTTGAAAGAAAACTGAGCATAGCAAGAATTCACACTTTAAAGAAAAAATGAAAGAAAACATTAAATAAAATACTGATGCTGCAGTTTAATAAGGCGTGTGGTCACCTCTGACAGCCAGGCACGCTGCACAGCGATTTACCATACTTGCTATGACATGATGAATGAGTTGTGGGCTCAAACGGTTCCAAGCTTCTTGGAGAGCTCTCTTCTGTAACGAAGCTTTGTGGGTGCGAAAGGGCTGCAATTTGTCTCCCGAGCATATCCCATACATTCTCGATAGGATTTAAATCAGGGAGTTCGCAGGCCACGACATGACCTGGATGTTTTCCGTTTCAAGGAAGTCATCAATCAGCACCGCTCGGTGACATGGCGCATTATCATCCCTGAATATGAAGTCAGGACTGACAGCACCTCGAAACACAAGCGAACATAAGGCTCAAGAACTTCTTCTCTGTATCTTTGTGCAGTCGCAGACCCCGTGTCAAAGAAATGGAGGTATGTGCGGCCGTCCATCATGATGCCAGCCCATACCATTACTCCCCTTGATGGAAAATGATGTCTTTCCGTTATGTTTCTTGGTTCAAAACGTGTTCCACGTTCTCTCTATATCGTTACCCGCCGAGAATCACTACTCAGACTAAACCGGGACTAGTCACTGAACCACATTCGCCCACTCTCCCACACTCCAATGATGATTCTTCAAAATCCAGTTCAAACGAGCGCGTTTATGCGCAGACGTGAGGGGAACGCAAACTGTTGGTCTTCTGGCATACAGGCCAGCATGATTGAGTCTCCTGTAAACAGTTTATCTCGAAATTCGTATTCCTGTGGAGACTGTGAGCACCGAACCCAGTGCTCTGACAGTACTGCCCCTCTGACGTCGCGCACTTATTACCAGATATCGGTCTTGGCGAGGGGTTGTGACTCTAGGTCGACCTGATACTGGATGTCGGGTAACATCTCCCGTTCTTTGAAACCTCTGCCACAGTCTTGAGATCATAGACTGGTCCACATTCAGAATTCGAGACACTTCGGTTTGTAATCATGAGGATTTCAGCATTCCAACGATTCTTCCTTTCGTAAACATGTCCAATTG
>BMAO01036491.1:0-18910 GCA_019973975.1 Trichonephila clavata | reverse complement strand
CATTCCGATTCGTCTTGAGGTAGTGTTTTAAATTTTTTTTCTCTTGATGCCTTTCGACAAGAGCTGCAGCAGCTGATCCTTGACGTAAGCATTTTGATTCATACTGAGAGCATGGGGTATATGTAACCATTCCGCTACCTGTTGCAATACTTTCCACGATGCTGTTCGATTGTTTCTTCCCTTCCTCCCTTAAACATTGATACGCGACTTGCTGTTTGCAATAAATCTCTTAACTTAGTCTGTAATTCGGTCTCTAAAGGCTTCAACTGAAACGGTTGGGAAGGGTGGTTTCGTCCACCCACAGCTTTTTGATGCACCAGGAGAGCCCAACAAAAGTGGGTTGAAAGGCTCCATAGATTTTTGAATTCGTTTGGACAGGATGCCATGGGTTTGTTGGGTGGCAATGGGTCCAAAGACGCTCAGTTCCCTTTGCGTAAATAAGACTGCGTATTCCACTCGAACTCGGTGCTTTTGAAACGTGTTGATAAACCAGACGAGAGGTTTATGGTTAATTTTTAAAAGTTTTCGTAAATCTTTTTCAATGTTGAAACAGTTGGTTTTGATGCAACAAAAGAACGTATTGGCACGTTGGTGGAGTCACCTTGATTTGTTCATTCAATCTTGAACCGATTCCCATTGAGGGAAAGAATCAGACATGTTTTTGAATCAAGATGGAACGAAAAGGACGAGTGTTTACATTGGAGCAAATGCAAACAATACACACTCGTGTTGAAAAGTTGAAAGACACGGAAGAAATGGCGTTGCTGGTATTTTTGTTGCTAAAAACCAAATTAAAAATGTCAGACTTGCTGAGTTGGTTCAATACAGATCCAAAGAAACGCCAAGATTATTTGAAGGAACACGCGGAATGGTTAGCAGATTATGCGTCTGTACCTGTATTATTTCCCAAAACTCATCAGGCGTACTTGAATCAATGGAAACGACTTTGCAGCAACTTGTTTGGTGTGCATCAAGCTACCTTTGAAATGTTGAAAAGATCTCAAGAGCTTTATAAAGGCTAGTAAAAAAAAAAGTTTTTTTTTTTATAATTTAATTCGAATTGTTAAAAATATTTTATTGAATAAAGCAAGAATGAACTTTCCAAGATACAGTTCTCTCTACGCTCGTTTTCATGGCTGTACCTCGTTTCGTATTGAAGACTTTACTGTCATTTTGGATTTTGTCGATGAATCCTTTACCAACTGGTTCCTCTTACACCTGTATCGGTTTGATCGCTTAACCACAGATGCCAAACATACTTTTGCCGAAGCTCTCAAAGTGTTTTTCAAAACAGAAGCTCCTCTTACGGTAGCTTGTGAACATGATTCCTGGACTGCCGTTTTGGGCAATTCCAAAATCATTATGCCTTCGCTAGAAGATTCAGCCACGTTTCAATTGTATGCCACGCCCTATTTTGTGAGTGATCCTTCTCTCGTGGCTGCCTATTTGCAAGGTGTGGCTCGAGCGGCCAGTGATTACATTTTCATGTACAAGAATTGTGTGTTATATTTGGATAAGAATGACTTGCCCTCTCCTGGGGGGTGTTAATTTGAACCGTCTGAAACGTGTCCGAAATCCTTGTACCGCATCTGTCTCATCAGCAATGAACCTATGCAACAGGTTCTCTCGGTGGGTTCAGAATGGAAAACGCGTCGAGATGTCATAACGCTTCCCTTCCTCACCCAAGAAAATATTGCACTTCCTAAAATGATTCCTTTCCAACCGGTAAAAGATTTCCATTTGCCCAACGAACGGGCCATTTTAGCTGGAGTGATTCAAAAACGTCTTTCAATGCGACACCCTTATTGTTTGATCCAAGACGTTCTCTCTTCCTATTACAGAAGTTATTTGCTTGCTCACGAAGGCCAAGAGTCTGAAACTGTCCTACAAAATGTGGGTTTAATTATCGAATGGCCCCTTCGCTTAATGTTTGATGGGACTCGTCCTAATAGCAAAGAATAGAAGAGTTTTGTAGCCTTGGCCGTCAATGGAAGGCAACCTACACGTGTTTTGTATGTACGTTATCCTTACGAAGTGTACACGTTAACCCAGTACCTATTGGACTCCTATTCATTACATTTCCCCCATTTTAATCTTAGATCAGACTATGGAAAAAGTGAGTGTAGATGGAGTCGTGATGGGTTTCATGCACCAAAAATCCTTTTTTTTGTTTTAGTTTTCCCGTGTTGGAAAATCGTCCGACCTATGATTTAAACCGAAATGTACAAAGTTTGTTGACACCTGCAGATCCTTCCCTACTGAATGATTCCTCAGTTCGAGTGTTGGAAACGTTTCAATACAATACCCAATATTCTTTACATCGAATTCAAATGAAAGGGGTACCTTTGAATGCATGGTGTTTAACAGCAGCTCAAAACATGTCTGAATATCCAACCCAGAGGCATTTACCCAGATTAGTCCAAGAGTGGTTAAACTTTTTTGAACAACATGCTGGATCAAGAAAAATGGACCTAGTGGATGTGTCCATGATACAAATGGCTCTAACATTGTCGAGACACAAGATTTGTTTTCAAACAAAAATTGATTCAAAGGCAAAACGAAAAGAAAAAGGAAATCGAATCACGTTGAGCGACGATGAGATTACTTTAAGCATGGGGGTCCAGAGGAGGAAGAAGTTGTAAATAATTTACGACTCCCCAATGAAATGACATTGAATCATTCTGAAGGTAGCTGCACCATAAGTTGAACAACCAAAAAATAATGTATTGTTGATAGAAGCTGTCAAGATAAACTAGAAAAAGAAAAAGAAAATTTTTTTTTTTTTAAATACAAATTTTTATGTATGTTTGCTTGTCAGTTGCTTAGCACGAGCTGCAATTAAATGAGCATGACCTTTGGTTCCCTGCAACAGGAAATCCACAGTTGTCCAATTAATTTCCGGATTAATCAACAAGATAAAGAAATACAACAACTCTAGTCTAGTCACTTCATACATTAAACTATTTTTACATGCCCATTCTCGTGCCAGCTCGTCAATCACCTCTACCACTTGATCATATCGATTGCATTCTATGGCTAGTTCTCCGTTAAATTTCACATCAAATTGAATGTATAAATTTTGTTTCATCAGATGGTACAGATAGCCATATTCTTCCTTATTTTTCAACAAATGCTCAATATAAACCTTGGCCGCTTCCACCACATGTTTATTTTGAACAATTTCCAAAGTAATGCGTCTTTGAAAGGGTTTCGGGGTCGTGTAACGTGGAAAAAGACTTGGATCCAACCGATGGCGGTTGCGTATGTGAGCAATGAGTTCGTCGTTGGGAAGCTTTAACGTTTTTAAATACTGTATCATTTTAGCCTTGTTTTCTTGTATACCTTCCACGCAATCCATACGACTAGCAGCGCTATTCCAGTTCCCACAACCCATGCTAACCAGAGTACGAGAAACATTAAGGCTACAGTGGACAGTTAAAATGTGGAAAATTGTCCAAAATATCGAAAAAAATTTTTTTGCTGATTATAATATCTTATTAGCCTCTCTATCAAACGCAAAAAAATTTTTTTGGTTTTATGCATTTTTTACTGAGTTATAGGGTAGTTTCGAATTAGTCATCCATGACCACGCCCCTTTGTTTACATTTTCTAATGTCATGCTATTGTAGCTGTCATGCACTTTGACAGGAAAAATTTTATTTACTGTAGACAAAGCCTCACTAATTTTTATTTTTAAATGTTAATTTATCAAGTTCAGGTTGGCAACACTTTGCTTTAACTGTATCTGAGACCTAAATTGACATTATTTGTTTACAATTTGTTCAAACTTCGGTTTGCATTTTTCTTTCAAGTTTACTCAAACCTTATATTTATTTTACCAAAACAAAAAGTTCTTTTCAGAACTAAAGCTCTTTTTAAATCGCATTTATTGTTTAAAATTATTAGTATGGATCTTATATCATCGAGATATAGAAAACCAAAAGGTCGCCCTACCAAAAGGAGGAAGTTGTTGTCTGAAAACAGCAAGAAGCGATGACAGAAATCTCCTGAAACTGTTGATGAAAAAAACAGTTTTATATTACAGAGGGATCCATTATCTGACCCAAGTACATCTTCCCAACCTGAGGCAAGTTATATTTTCACCCACAAGGCTGTGTTTTCTGAACTATTGCAAAAAGTTCCTTGCAAATATTGTACAAACTGTGCCCTTGTTATAAAACAACACCAATCCATGGGATATTCTACAAAAATTGAACTTTTATGTGAATCATGCCATGAAAGCTATGGAAGTGTGTATTCAAGTTTCCAAGGGGAGTCTAAAAATTCACATGATATTAACAGCAAGCTGGTGAGTGCCTTCCTATCCATAGGCAGAGGGCATGCTGCTTTGGAAACTTTTTCATCTGTGCTCAACATGCCAACAATGGACAGAAAAACATTTGCCAAATGCATGCACAACTTATCGGTTAAAAACAAAGAAGTGAAGAAAAAAATGCTCGAAATGTCACGTCAAGGAGCTAGAGAAGCTCACATAAAAGTTGATTCTTCTCTAAAATATCAGGAAATCATTGACGTGAGTGTGTCATATGACGGTACATGGCAAAAGCGAGGACATACATCTAACCTAGGATTAGGAATAATCATCGATGTCCTTAGTGGACTTGTTCTTGACTTTGAAGTATTGTCGAAATACTGTCATAATTGCATAATTACGGGTCGAGATATGGGAGCCGATAGTGCGGAATTTCACATTTGGCGAAAAGGACATATGGATGAGTGTGACAAAAATTTCGATGGAACGTCTGGAGCCATGGAGATGCATGCTGCACTAATTATGTGGAGACGGTCAATAAGTGATTGCCAAATGAGATTCGTTTCCATGCTGAGTGATGGTGACTCGAAAACTTTTCAATTTTTGTCAGAAAATGAAGTATATGGTTCTGAGGTAAAAATCGAAAAGGAAGAGTGCTTGAATCATGTTGCGAAGAGGCTAGGTACATCGTTACGCAACAAAGTAAAAGAGTGGAAGGTGAAGAAGGTGACTCTTGGTGGGCGTAAGCAGGGAAGCCTTACGGATAAAAATATAACAAAGTTGCAAAATTACTACAGAAAAGCTATAAAAGATAATGTTCCTAATACCCAAAAAATGAAAACTGCTATATATGCCAGCCTGATGCATTGCTCGTCAACTGACGAAAAGCCTACGCATGGTAAGTGTCCTGAAGGGGAATCATCATGGTGTTTTTATAAAAGAGCAATAGCCAAAGGTGAAACCCCAGGGTCACATAGTTCAATGAGAACTTGCTTGTCACAACAAGTAGTTGAAAAATTATGCCTGTTTACCAACGTTTAGCTTCAGACACCATTCTTGAAAGATGCGTAGGAGGCAAGATGCAGAATTGTAATGAAAGTCTGCATAGCTGCATTTGGCGAAAATGCCCAAAAGAGGTATTCGTATCCAAAAGGAGGCTAGAAATAGCAGTTACGGATGCTGTCGAAAAGCACAATTTGGGCTACGTAAAATCACTTGAATCAAAAGAGGACTCAAACCTTAATGATAGTTTTTCTTTGACTATTGCTGAAAGACAGGATAAACGACGCATTTCTCAAAACATTTCTGTGAAAAGAGAGAAAAGGAAAAGAAATACTACTAATAAAGATGTAGCCTATAATGCCGGTGCTTTTTAATTTTTTTCAGATTTAGCGACAGTTTTCTTTTTATGTGTAATTGAATTTATTACTGTTTTGCATTTTTATAATTTAATTGTATTGAAATACTTTATTTTTACTCATTGTGATTAATGAAATATATAATTTATTATCTGGTTGATGAAATACATTCTACTAATTTACTTTATAGATATTATTAGAAAGTTCTAGCTTATTTTTCAATTTTTATCACTATATATACCACGCATGCTAATGTGACTGTTTCAATAAATATTGCAGAATCTTTTATTTATATATTCTGCACCTATCTTATGTTTATATGATATTAGTGTTTTTCAAATTTATACTTATATATCTTTAATTTTTTTTAAAAAATCAGTTATTTTCTTATAAAATCAAAATAGTTGTTTCTCACAAAAACAAAAATTTGCCTCGAAACTGTTTTGAATTTTTGTAATTTAATCCTATTGAAATACTTTATTTTTACTTATTGTGATTTATGAAATACATAATATATTATCCGGTTGAGATAAAATAATAATGGAATACATTCTGCTAATTTACTTCTGATATTATTAGAAAGTTCTAGCTTACTTTTCAATTTTTATCACTATCTGTACCACATGTCGATGTGACTGTTACAATAAATATTGCACTTATATGTATATATTCTGCACTTATATTACATTTGTTATGATATTAGTGTTTTTATATTTCAAATTTATATTTATATCTTCATTTTTTTATAAAAAGCTAAGTTATTTTCCTTTAAAATAAAAAAAGCTGTTTTTCTCAAAATCAAAAATTTGCCTCGGAACCAAAATTCAAAATGTTCTATGCGTTGCAATTTTTGTCCAATTATAACAAAACTTTCCAAAAGTATTCTTCTAATATGTAATTATAACTTCTTGGATGCATTGTAGCAATAGTGATAGGGTGAAAGAAGAAATTAAAGTTTTTTATGTATAAAGTCATTAAAATTCTTGAAAATTTCATATAAAAATTTGCGTTTACCCATACTTTGTAAATTATCATATAAAACATTACTTTACATGCATAAATTTCTAAAGAATTGCTTAAAGAAGTTAAATCAGTTAAAAATATGAAATTTTTTAAAAAATCAAAACGCATGGAACGTTTTGAAATTTTTAAATTATTGTTAAATTTTTTTAAAAATTTTTAAATTTCTTAAAAACTACTCATTTTTTTCTCACCAAATTTTTTATATGGTTTTAATTATAACTTAAATACTGGCAGTCAAAATTTGGAGCATGTGTGTAACAAATTTAAAAAAAAAATTTTTTACTGTCCACTGTAGCCTTAATCCTGACCATATGGAAGAAGTCATTTCTTGAGCATAATACGACAAGGCTTCAGCAATGGTCGGTCGTTGACATTCCATCGTTTGATGAGGTAGACAGTTGTAAAAAGTACAATCGCACAACCGACAGCGGGAGTTTTCAGCATCTTCATTGTATCCCTTGCAAACATTTTCAAACGTTTGGTCGGGGCAGAAAGGTACCTTATCCACGGCTCCGGGTTGACAACAACTCAATGCTTTTACTTTACACACGGACGAACCCGAATGTAAAAAACATCCTGAATTGGATTGAATGTAATTATCAATATAAGATATACCTACTCCTACCACTGTAGCCAAAGCAGTTACCTTGACACCTTCTTTGCTGAAAATGGTTTTAATTACTCCATTCAAAGCCTTGTTATTTTTGACGATGGCTTGCAAGTGCTTAACATTTTTTGCTGTACTCTTAAAAGCTTTAAACTTTCCAGCCACAGGGGGACGTTTCACAACCCATTTTTTCCATGCCGTCATAGCTTGTTTCGTAACTAAAAACAAGTGTCATAATATGGAGCCCACCGTTTGTATGTTTAGCACCGGTAAAGGAGAGTGCAGTGGAAAAAGAAACAATAATTTGACAAATCTCATATGTGAAAAACATTTGAATCAATATTTTGGTCTGGAAATATTTCATTCATTTGTGGAAACTCTCATCGCCCTTCATTTTACTGGATGGTGCCTGAAACCTGTGCCAGGCATGTTTTTCAAAAAGGGTGATGTCATTCTTGCGTTACAAGACTTTTTTGACAAAATCTATCGCCCTAATCAAGTGTCACGAACAGAAGCAGATTTAAAGTACAAAATTAATTCACGAACCGATGAATTTATGAAACGAGCCCTGCATGACGGCTGATTTTCCAAGTCGGATCGTTTAATGTATGAACTGATTCGTAATTTATCAGAGCCCCGTGAAAATATTAACAATAATCCTACAAAAGATTGTGAAAATGATCCTAAAGCCATTGCTTACATTCGATTCAAAATGGCCATCTCTGAAACATTTATTGAAAAGCTTTCAATTCAAAACCGTATTAATAAAATTACCCTACATACAGACGACATTGAAACACCCATCAATAATTTGGGTTTATCGGAAAGTTATAAATACATGCTGAGTCGATTCGAATATTCTTCCCATGTGGCAGAGTATATTCCAAATGCAGAGGAAAATAAATCTGTAGAGCTACCTCGTTTGATGTATAATGCCGTGTTTGTTAAGGGCGTGGGTGTAGTAGCAATTTCTGATATAAGTGACCCAGATGTCATTGTGCTGCACGGCTGTTCAAGAGGAAATCTTGAGCCTCACGATTATGGATTTTATGATGAACTAGTTATATCTCAACCAAAAGAAGTGATTAATTCAAATCCAAGGCTTGTTGCACAGCGACTGTCTACTCATAATGCCATCAACAAAGGATTCACAACTAGTTGTATTTAAGCTCCAAACAAATCTCCCTGATTACGAGCAAGCATTTAAACCTTGCAACTATTTTTAAAAAAAAATTTTCTAAGCTATCCTTTTACAATATTTTTATGATTAAGTTACAATCTTTTTATGATTTTACAGAAATCATTTTAAACAAACTCTACTGTACTTTCTTGCACATCATACACGTCTGAAGTATTCCAAGTTTTTTGGTGCTTGCTGGGAATACAATCCACCACAGTTTCCTCAGCATCATCATCTTCAAGAGATCGTTTTTCACTTGATCCATTGTACTCTGGTGGCACAAAATATTGATCTTGATTGGGTTCCACTTGTGTCAATAAATTCAAATCTCCCAAACATACATTGGTTTGTTTCAAATTAGACTCGGGAAAGGCCACCATTTTCAAGATTCGACCTCCAACTCGAACCATATCCATTGAAGCATCTCTTAGGGCGTAAAAGTATCGCACATTCAATTCAATTTCCATAATGGCAATAAATGTATCGGGAAAGTAGGATTTGATTTGGTCTCCAAACCGATTGACCAACGTCTCTCCATTAAAGACATTTATATCGGCAATACAAGGCTGAATGCAGTCAAAATTCAGCTTAACCCCTTTGGAAGCCATGCGATCCATGGCATTGCTACAGTGGTGACAGTACAAGCTGCACGTTCCAAAATTTACTTTGACAGTATCGGACAAGCGAGCCTTATTTGGATCTACATCACTCGTTATAGCTTTCGTCAGCATGTTCATTAGGGGAGAATCTTTGATGGTAGTTGAAAGTGGTAGCTTTGGTACAGGGTCGATATATGTTACAAACTCCAACCAAAATCACTTTGAGGGGAGTATCTGAATCTTTTAAATTTTGCACCCTAAATTGGCTGTTTAAACTGAGACGCTCGGGTGAAAACATAAATTTTGAGTCCTTGAGAAACTGTTGATACCGAGCATTATTGGCAAGCTGTGACTTCCAATCCAAAGTCACTAAATTGAGAGAAGTATGCTCCGATTCACGGACCATGTCTTGTACCTTGTTGGCCAAGACGGGTGCATTCAAAATGAGATCCACAAGAGTTGAATAGGCCTCCATCGTAGTATATCTACTTGATTAGATCCAGCAAAGAAAATCTGGAGAATATGTAATGTGCAGCCAAGCAGTTGTCTCGCTTATAAATCCTTCAACTTAAAAAAAAAAAAAAAAATTTTTAAATATATGTTGCTGTTTGTAGAAAATATTTTGCAAAATTTGTTTTATCCAATATTTTCTTTGCGCCTTCTCTTTGTAGTTTTCACCACTTTCACCACTTCATGAATAGGTGAACCTTGCCACGATTGTTTCTCCAAAATATTTTCAATTTGCTTCCAAGTATTACCTACAAATAGATCATTTATTTTTCGCAAAACGCCTCCATTCTTGACGGACACTTCATACACGTGTCCATTTTGCAATCCCTTTTCCAATGCTTTGAAACGCCGGTATAAATCAGGTTTTTCTTTGCCGGGTAGCCAAAAATAACCATCCATGTAGATTACATCTAATAAATGAGTATGTTTAACCTTTAATATTTTATCTGTCTTCGTATTGTGAACAATGTACCCATCCGTTTCCTGCCGAGTCATGGGGAGTTCTTCAACCCTTTGACAGTATTTTTGCGTTTCATATCCTTCTGGTAAGGAGAGGTGTTGTAAAAAATTAATCAACACAATTTCTCGATTCCATTGAACGGTAGGAAAACCTCTGACTTGATAGACATCGAGCAATACTACTATCCCATTGGAGAGTTTTTCGGCTGAAAAGACCATTCCATCTCCCAAGGTGATTCCTTTGTGAATTTTGTAAATACCCCCTTCCCCCACTTTTCCTTAATGTAATCTGGAAAACTATACACTAATCCAAAGGTACCATCCAATTTATGAGCGACGACTCCCTCCACACCCTGAAAATTGGCTACACAGGTGACGGGTTTACGGGAAAATGTTTCATTCAACCGATACGGGGGAGAGGAAAAGGACCGAAAATATTCATACACTTTCCAATATTTTCCCAAATTTTCTAGTAATGACTCCGTATCCAAATTTTTAATAGGTTTGGAAAAGACTCCATATTCCCATTCAAAAACGAGTCGATACGTTCCATCGGGATGGGCAAACGTATACACTTGAGCCTGATTATCGAGGGTCCAAACATGTCTGGTTTCATTTCGAAAAGGACATTGAAAATTACCGCCAACATCCAAAAAATTTTTGTCTGTCAAAGAGCTCCATGACACATGAGGAATGAACCCATTCCATTCTAGGGAATGAACCCATTTAAACCATAAACCATCATAAAATACAGCTTCGGTGGATATAATGTGCTTTGTTTCCAAGCGTTTGTTTTTGTATCGAAAATGAGGTTTAACATACCATACATGTTGCACTTTCACCGTACATTCTGGAAAAATGTCTTGCAAAAAGAATGGAGTGGAATCTTGAACAACGTACCGAAACTCGTACTCATGCATAATTCAAAAGGGAATGAAACTGCTCCGAAAGAGACACGATGACATCTAGCCTGTATTGAATGACGAAAAACAATGCAATCAAGTAGGCGATTACAAAACTGGCAACCCAATAAAAACTCTTGCGGAAAATATGATAGGCAATAGGGAAGATGACGGAAGGAAGAGCAGCCAAAATCAAGACAATTTTTGCAATCTGTTGCTCAGTAGCTCCAAATGATTCTTTGACTTGATCCTGATCATCTGCAGCTAAGATGTTTTCAATATGCGAAACTAAACCTAGCGCACTCGCCTGAGTCTTTATTACATTGTTGTGCCAGAGCCTTAAAAAAAAAATTTTTTTTCCCTTTCCATTGTGTTGTAAAGAAAAATTTGTAGAGGAAAAATACTACAGCCAACAAGACCAAGATTACAATTCCAATCAATGACCAGTTTAGTTGATGGGAAATATTTGGGAATTTTTTGTTCAAAGGTTTTGCATTCACTCCATGTACAACATTGTTTATACCCATAGTCAAGTACCCGTGCATAGCAGCACGAGTCCGACGTTTAGATCTTACATTGGTCACATAATCTCCATATTTTTTATCCTCCCGATATAATTCACCTATTATGTTCTTTGCTTGCACTTGTGGCAACCATTGGTCCGAAATGAATTCTTTCCCATTCACTTCTGGAACAATTACTAAATTGTCATTTGTAATGGGATACCCTAGAGGAAAGTATTCTTTTTCCTTCCCTGCTATGTCAATTGATATTTTCAAAGTGTATTCATTCCCATATTCGTCCAAAGGATATTCTGCTTCTTGCAGCGCTGTTTTGGCATACTTTTCATTCAATATGACCTCTTTAAAGCGTGTAGGATTTGTCATTTGAATAGGATACATTTCCTCCCCATTTTTTGTTTTGGCGTATCGATCCAAAACAACATTACCCATATGTATCACATGGGATTCCTCATTATCCTTTAAATAACTTTCATTTCTTTCTGCATCCAAGGGAAAAATGACTTCTCCATCACTTGTGCGAGCATATTGAGGTGAACCAGAATGGTCGCAAGCAAATTCCCCATTCTCATTGTAGTACTCATCCCCATTTTCTTTTTTAGCATATCGTTGATTGCCATGTTTATCCATTCCCCAATTAATGGATCCATCCTTTTTGATCACATAAACCTCGTCATTGGTGGTGTCATCCGTTTCATACTCGGGATGACCCTCTCGATTCAAAGGATATTTGACATAGCCATCTTTTTTATAAATATACTTTGCATACTTTACTTCTTTCCCGGTGTTATCTGTAGGGTAAAAAGCATTTCCATCTTTATCCTTTGCATAGATCCAAACCCCTGTGCCTTGTTCCGGGAGGGGTAATTCATTTCCATGTTTATCCTGCGGATATTTTTCATTTCCTAAAGCATCTTTGGCATAAAGGAAAGGAATAGTTTGTACCTTGTTATTCACTACGGGATAAAATTCATTTTCATCTTTGTCTTTGGCATAATAACGTTTACCCTCCTTAATGGCAAAAACTTGTTTTTTGTCAATCAAATAAAATTCATTTCCCTCATAATCTGTGAGATACATTTCATTCCCCGACGGATCTTTGGGATAGGAGAGTGTTGACGTTGACATTTTCTTGTCTAACCTTCTAGAGCAGCGTCTCGTGTACATTTGCTTTCTCAAATCATTATTATTACCTTGTAGCAGGTTTTGAAGTAAGATGATTTTTTAGTGTGTATTAGTGTATTATGTGTTTGCTTGAAAGAAAAATTGGTACAAGAAATATATGACAATCAACAAGACAAAAATTACAATTCCTATCAGAGACCAGTTTAGGTGATAGGAAATCTTTAGTATCTTTTTCTTTTTGCGAGGGATTCGAGGAGGGTGCAAAGGATTATTTCGGAGTATTGGAGGAGGTTTTAAAGGATTATTGAGAAGAGGAGGATTATTGGTAACAGGAGGATTATTTACATTGTAAGGAAAAGTCTTGTACTTTTGCCTAGCAGCACGGGAAAGACGTGTAGATTTCACATCAGCCACATAATCTCGAAAATTTTTACCGTCTCGATATAATTTACCTATAATGTTATTTGCTTGCACTTTGGGCCACAATAGGTCTGAAATGTATTCTTTTCCATCTACTTCTGGAACAATTACCCAATTGTCGTTTGTAATGGGATATCCTAAAGGAAAATAATATCCTTCAGGAAAAGAGTCTTTCACCTTCCCTGCTGGTGGTAATTCCAAAGTGTATTCATTTCCATATTCATCCAATGGGTATTTTACTTCTTCCAAGTTAGTTCTGGCATACTCTCCATTCAATATGACCTCTTTATAGCTTCTAGTACTCTGATTTGTTATTTCAACAGGATAAACTTCTTCTCCAGTTTTGGTTTTGGCATATCTTTCCAGTAACACATCATCCATGTACATTACATGGGACCCCCCTTTTGAATCATCCTTTATATAACATTAATTTCCTTCTACATCCAAGGGAAATATGACTTGTCCATCCTCTGTGCGAGCATATTGAGGTGAACCCGAATGGTCATAGGCCAATTCTCCATTCGGAGGATAATACTCGTCCCCATTTGCTTTTTTAGCATATCTTTGATTACCGTTTATGTCTTCTCCCCAATTAATGGATTCACCTTCTTTATAAAATAATACTCATCTCTTGTGGTGTAATCAATTTCGTACTCGGGATTTCCATCTTCCGTCAAAGGGTATTGAATGCTTCCATCCTTTCTTTGAATGTAATCACCATAGAGTACTTCTTTTCCAAATTTATTTTTGGGGTAAAAAGCATTTCCCTCCTTATCTGTTGCGTATTGCCAACTCCGCAAGTCTAATCTTGGGAGGGCTTTTTCATTTCCTTCTTCATCGCGTGGATATTTTTGGTTTCCCTTTGCATCTTTGGCATAAATTCTGATTATGGAGGAAATGGTCAATTCCTCATCATTCAAGACTGGATAAAATTCATTTTGGTCTTTATCTTTGGCATAATAAGGTAAACCATTCTTTAAGGCAAAAATTGAGGAAGGTTTTCTTTGAGTCAAATAATATTCATCTCCTTCCCTATTTTGTAAATAAAATTCATTGCCCTGTACATCCCTGGGATAGCCAAGTAATGACATTATCTTGTCTAATCTGACGGAGAAGCAAGATGTCTCGGGTATATTTCATTTTCCAAATGGTCTTTTGCATAATAGGATTCTCCTTTATCATCTAAGGCAGCAACATGAGTCCATACTTTCCAAATGTAATATTCATCCCCATTGGAATCTTTTGGGTAACATTCATTTCCATTGGCATCACTAGCATAAAACGGTTCATTTTGATTAAAAGGGGGCACTTCTCTCCCCTCCTTATTCTTGACATAAATGGGCTTTCCATTTGTGTTTCGAGGGTAATGGTCAATATTATTTATTCGAAAATACATGTCCTCCCCTTCCGGATTCTGTGGGAAAATGGGCTGGTTCATGGTCAAATTAACCCTCTTAGCGGTTTGAACGTCTTTTTCCGCACGTCTAGAGATGCTTCGAAAACGCACCACACGTCTTTTTCTCACTTCAAGAGAGTGGTTCAAAAGCGGGTAGGCCGTGTTTTTCTGAAATCCTTTCCCCTCTTTTATGGTTTAACACCATGAAAGATAATTAGGGAGGGTTGTAGCGACACAATGGTCACTGACAGGAAGTTTTACAGCTCTCGGAGAACCCTGCGTTTTGACCCTGAAGCAATCGTAAAAAAGTTGGGAAGAATTTCTTTAGACACCTTAGTGAACGAACTATAAGTTATAGTGTTTGTAATTTAGCTTCATTTGAGATATTATTGCGTTTGAATTAAATAAATTCTTTTTGCACTTTTAGCAATTTAACTTTTTTTTTTCAAGTTTTGAAAAATGTTCCAAAGTATAAATAAAATATTATATAACTCACTTTTGATTTTATATTAATTTGAAGTTTTAATAAGTTGGGACTGTAATCTGCTATTTTATATAGTTGGACAAATAACTTTTTAAGTATATTCTCTTTGTTTGATTAACTCATATTATTTTCTTCATCTTAAAATGATGAAACGGAAAAAGAAGTTTTTAAAATATATAAATCTCTATATAATATCTAGAACTATATTTATAATTGCTTCATTTGTCTTCTCTTAACCAATGTTTTCAGTTTTTAAACCATGATTATTTCATTATAAGGTGTCAAAAAAGTTAATAAGAAACCGAACGCTTCAAAATTTAAAACCTTTTAAACTTTCCAACTACTAAAAATGAATAATTTTTAAACTTTTGCATCAAATTATTTGTAAAAAATTCTTACGCTTTCATAAAAATAATAATGAAAAAACTAATTCAGATCCATTATTTATTTATTTTTAATTTTAAAGCCAGATGTTCAGGGCGCGTATTGTTACAATACACCAAATTATATTTGAATTAAAAAAAAAATGCTTGAGTTTCAGTTTACTTCAGAGAAAATATGAATGAGGGGTTTTTTATACCAATTCATATTTTTAACCTTGAATATTTGAATAAATAGTAATTAAAAATATTCGGATACATTTACAGTTGACATTTACGCATATAAATAAATATAAAGATAAATTTGAAAATTTTTTTTAAACATATTTGTTTATGCAAAATTTCTAAATATTTATTTTTTTAAAGCTAACTGAAGAACAAGTAATTAAAATCTGGATATCTATTATAATTAACATTCAGAAAATATCCAGATTTTCATACAAAACTAGGAATTTTATGTTAGAAATTGTATTTGAAATTTCAGAAAAAAATATTTATGTATCGTGCACATACTCAGTTAAAAATTATTTAAAATAAGTACTAACAATTCTTCGAATAAAATATATTAAATTAAAATTTTAACATAAGAATCTTAAGCATTTTAATGCATTTCGTAAATTTCAAACAATTCGGTTAAAACTGTATGTTAAGAGCAAAAATTATGCTGAAAAATTTGATGAATATACAATAAATTTTTAAGTAGAAGCACTACTGAGAAGCTAAAACACAGGAATGAAAAATTATGATCATATCTACAAGAGTTTTTGAACTATCTATTTTAAAATTCAGAAAATCTCTGCGTTAAGTTATACTTAATATTAATTAAAAAGTCAACATAAATGTAATGTAATGTTTGAAGACGCATTCATATACTATTAAAAAAATTATAAAGGGCATTGTTGCGAATGTTAAGAATTTCATATAATTTTAAATTCAGATTTTAACAGATTGACGTAGAAGAAAAAAACGAACATCTAACATACAGGATGCAGTCTGCAATACATAACCTTGATAAACAGAAGACGGCATTTTCACTTGCTAGAGCAGAGCTGGTTTAGGTAGGGGTGAGCTGGGCAAAAAGTGAGGGCCCAGCGGTTTTGACGGGTGCCGCACAAGAAATTGCAGTTTTCAGGAAAAATTATAATAATTACAAATACAAAAATAAGTCTTGCAGTTTTTTCATACATTTTTATTAACATGAATTGGGGAATTGATTTCCAATATACTTTGTTGTGTTTCACAATATTTAAGCCCCTCAGGGGGCTCACCTTCTTTAGGTGAGTACGGGTGTCACAATCCCGAGGTGGCCTAGTGATTTTTTCCCACGGGGTTTACTGTCTTTGGCAAACACGGGCTTCACGAACCCGGGGTACCCTAGTGATCCTTCTCTATTTTCGACCCTCTTTCTTGTCATTCAATTCATTCTTTCTTTCTCTCTTCCCGTCTAGACCACAGATATTAAAACAAATGTTTGGCGCAGTATAGCCGAAATCGGCTCTTGCGCCAATAAACCCCAAAATCACTCACTCACTCACAATATTTAAGGTAACAAACCATAGTTCTTCAGATATATTTGTTCTACTTTTCATAAGCCGTACTCCTATTAAAACTTGTGCTTCCGAAACACACCTTTTGTAATCTTAAGAAATTATATAAACTATAACGGTTAATTTTGTAAATTATTAAATGTTCCTATTTAGCCATTTCCGTCCAAACAGTTCAAATGAAAAAAATATTCGGATTCACCCATTCATTAGGAAATTGTATGATTCCAGCAGTAAGTTTTATTTTTTACCGAATAGGATTGCGTCACTTCGGGGATACCTCTAACAGAAACGTTTATATGCTATCGATTGCAAATTAAACATTTTCCCTTCAATTGTGTTTATTTCAGGAGGATCTTTGACTTATTTTATTCATGCCAATACAAGATTTAAATAAATTATACTTTTTTCTTGTCAAACGTATTTGCTTAATAATATATATATTTGCGTATTATATTAAAATTTGAACTACCCAAAATTATATGTTTTTGTTCCTCTAAAAACTCTTAGTATTTTAGAAATGGTCTTACAATCCGTGTATGGTTTATATGTTCTAAAATGAAAAATATATTTTTATAACTGAATTTTTGTGCCTCGTTTATAAAAATAAAATATTGCTTTGGGCTATAGCTTATAAACGTACTTAAATCAGTGGAGGAAGAGTATTTTCACATAATATGAATATTTTTGACTGGAGTAAGTCAGATATTTATATTTCAGTTCCTTTACAATTTGAATAAAAGTTGTAAGCAATTTTATGAAGAGGATATTGAGTATAAACTCCTTCACTATTTAAAAGTAAAATGTTTTATTTTGATACCCCACAGCTCACATTCTAAAATAAGACTCATTTACAATCATATGATCAGCTCTGGTGATATTTAAATTTTCAAAAATAATCTACATGTACGAAAACATTCTTTCAAAACCATACATCACATCTCATTCTCTGTCTTCTCCACAGCAGGCATTATTTTTTTATACTCAAAAAATTGAATACAGCATTTCCGAATGTTATTTTTTTTAAAAAAATTAATATGAATACACTGCGGAATTGTCGGTTAGCTTCACTGAGCAAAATTATTTTAAGTGTACTGTTTTGAAAGACAAAATTAATTGGGAGAAGTTTTTTTCTCATTAGAATTTGTAATGATTGAATTGTGTGAAAGTTGTATTTATCAGTGAATTTTCCGTTTAACACTAAAGAAACAGAAAAATAAAAAATTAAATTTTAATAGAAAATGGTTAGAAATACTTTTACCATTTTGAAGAAAAATATATTCCCATTAAAATAAAAATAAAATTATTTGACTAAATTTGCTTTTTGCTCCGTCACAAATGCCTATGTAAAGAAGGTATTTTTGCTTAGTACAAGTTGTTTGACTATGAAATAAAATTTAGATTTTTTCCGAAAAATTAATTTAACATAAAAACATCATTTACAGGATTAAAATATATATAAATTAAAAGTATTGAAATCCCTCTTTATGTTACTTTAAATTTAAAATATAATTGAATAGAGGAAGATTGATTTCATTTTATAAACATAATCGTCGTATGTAACGATACTTCATTTATTCTCTTTTTGTTTAAAAAGAGAGAGAGAGATGGTCACTTTTACTCTTTTTTACATAGTTACTTTTTAAAAAACATTACGATGTATTTGTGTTTTCTTAGTCTCATATTCCACAATAAATACAAGGTACTTTTTCCTGTCTCAAATCGTTAGTCCAAAATAGTTTATTTTTCTTAAATTAATTTTTTTTAATTTTGTTTTGTTTAAAATAAACAAGTATTTTTCAACTTTTGTAACAAGTTTCTTTCTTTCGAGTTTTTTTTTTAACTCTTCACTTTTATTGTGACTTAACCGATCAAACAACCCCGTGGACCCGCTTTTTCCACCCAAAATTCGCACAAGGCAACGTCACAGCTGTGGACGAGTTTTTCTCCCGGTTTTAAAGCAACAAAGAGGCCGAACTGAGTAATAAAATCTTCCCCTGTAGACCTCCCGCTAACTTTAAAGGGGAAAGGAATTAAATGTGTTGCACTTTCGAAGGAATTCTCAAAAAAGAAGTAAACGCTTTCGGAATGATTTTTCAGGACAAGGATGAACACTCAGAGGGTTAAAT